>CM029379.1:21128043-21215543 GCA_017165825.1 Hepsetus odoe | reverse complement strand
GGTAACGTCAGAATGTGTTGCGATGTCAGAGAAAAGGAACCAAAGACAATGAGTGGAGACAGGTATTTTATAAACTTTCATTCAAATCAGATTGTACTTATGAGGAAAAATGTTTGTATGAAATCTAATCAAGGGTGAAAATATTCAGCCACTATCCCAAATATAAATAAAAATTCCTCTGCAGTGAATTTGTCCTCTGTCTTTATCCCATCCAAACACCGCTAATGAACACACACACACGCACACCAGGAGCAGGAACAGAGAGCTGCAATGACCAGGGAGCAGTTATGGGCACAGTTTAACCACAAGGCCACTGCTGCCTAGAAGCAATAAATAAATAAATAAATAAATAAATAGAAATTATTAAATGTACATATTAAAAACAAAATGTTCATATTTAAATGTATTTACATAAATTGTCTTTACAAAAGATGCTGCTGTTGGCTGGGAAGATTTTACACAAGCAGTCATCAAGGCAAAAAGAGCTTTCTAAAGTCATTTTCATTGCAGCACCCCTACAGGTCCCCCCGTTTCAATGATACACATGGAAAGTTCATGGGACCACAACTAATTGTCTCTGAAAAGGTGCATTAAGCAAATGTTCCTCTTATAATGATGATGAGGGGTAAGAGAGGAACCAGATGTTAATTGAACACAGCTGTGTGACAACCTCAGAGCAACAGACAACAAAAAGCAAAGAACTGCACGGTATACTATGTTCCTGCACCCCACACCGAACTCCTCTGTGTTATTGGAGAAATTGGAAAAATCTTAAGCGAGGGTGGCGGTGGTCTAGTGGTAGGGTACTTGCCTATGGGCCAATGGCTCAAGAGGTCCCACGCTCACTGGGTCCCTGAGCACGTTCCAGGGGGACTGTCCCTGTAACTAGGACATGGATAAGATAATATAATATGGATAAGAGCGTCTGCTAAATGCCGTAAATGTATAATGTATAAGTGAAGTAAAAGTGACAACTTGTAGTCGTGAAGCAAAGCACACGGTGAAACACAACAAAATGTAGCATCTGCTTTTCACCCACACACACCGTGCAGCAGGGATTAGCAAAAGATTAAAGACGTGTGTTCAGGCTGCTGGCTCAGCCGGGTGGCATCTGATGTCCTGCTCCTGCTGTGTTCACGACAAAAGTGCAACGACACGGCAGTCAGGCTGTGTGAGACAAAGCAGAGGGTTTTAAAGCCATAATCACCATTATTACTGCTTCAAACGATGGGGAATTATCATTCAGGTGCTGTCGGCCCGCGTCAAGCTGCCAGCGGGGCAGTGACAGAGAGAGGGGACGGGGTGGAGGCGGCTATAATCAACTTACTGACTGGTTCTCACAAAACCTTTGTCATTAAGTCACAATTACAGCTCAGTAATAGAACATTCACATATTACATTCATTCTGTTTTCCCCTCATTGCTATATTATAGTCCTTCGATTGCATGTTATGTATGTCATTGTTATGAAAAAGAGTTTTTTTTATCCTTTTCAAGATCACAAGGTATGGGTATGTCAAGGTAATGAGAAACATATTTCTGAAATGCATGAAATAACCCTCTTATTATTTTCAAATGTACAGTTATCTTTATCCATGGGGTCAGTTTGACACCAGGAATTTAATGTATTAGTCAGAAAATGATGTATCAAAATTTTGACCCAAGTCCATGTGTCAGGTATTGTCAGGTGCTATACTTTTTTTTCTAAACAGCCCTTCAAAAAGCTCTTTAACTCCATTACAAATCCAGAATATCCATATTATATTATACCATATAATATGAGTGAACTAAAATTGGGGAAAAAATGTGGCATGAATTTGAGCAGTCCAGATTTTTCAGTGTACATAAAATTTGTAATAACTAATGGAAATTGTTACTGAAAATAAGTTTTGATAACAGTGATGTCTGACAAATTGATAAGACTTTGATGCTTTGTTCTGAACTTGCCCAAAGCAGAGACCAAAATAATGGACACAGGACATGTGTGTGTGTGTGTGTGTGTGCGTGGGTACGTGCGTGCGTGTGTGTGTGTGTGTGTGTGCTGGTCAATATTTACAGCATGAGTTCTATTGTTGGCCGCTGCTTGGCTTTGTAAAATATCGATGTGGCATTTGCTGGCTTTGAAAACTTTTTTATGCAGCGTTTGTCGTGTCTGGCAGATTGAATTTCAGAGGTTCAGAGGCTTTTGCCAATCACTGAAGCAGACAGTGTTGGAGAGGGGCACAGGAAACAACCTGCCGATGCTCAATTGGACTTGTTTCATAACTGATTAAAACCCCAGTAAGAAAAAGCCACAACAGTGGCGCTGTGGTCCCGGGACTGGAGCTCTTAAATCTCTTTCCCAAGCAGTGCCACGGAAAAGCCACTGTTGGTTCCTTAAAACCTTTCATGTACTTCCATGTTTTCATCTTTTCTTTTGTAAATTAGACCAAAGAACATTGTTAAAGCAACCTTTATATATTGCAGAGTCCCTATGCCAATTTACATTTGAATTGAACTTTAATTTGGAAAAGTGTAAGGATCGTTTTGAGTGTGAGGTTTCCATTTTGTGCTGTAAATTTTGGCCTTTGGAATGAATTAGCAGAGTTTTTTCAAGGTCTAAAACAGCAGCACTGCAGTACTTTCTCAAATTAATATTCAGGTCTATTCAAATGTGTTTGTCAGACTCAAGGCTCATTAGTGATAAAATTATGCATTGACGTCTCTCTCTCTCTCTGCTTTATCTTACACTCTCACAGATATGCAAACATGTGTGTACACTATTATTAATAGCCTATCAGTATTATTAACCTTGCATTTTAAACACCCAATAAATCAACTAAGGGCTGAGTTGACTAAAACAGAACACAGGGATACATGGCTGCACTGCTGTGTATTTCATAGAGAGCTGGGTGTACCTACAGAGGCAAGGAAGGAAATACTGAGGTCCAGAGTCCAGTATGACCCTCTGTCACACCAGCCAAAGCTGGTAGTTAAGCAAGTGAACTGATTTGAATCAGGTGTACTTCAGTAAGAAATTCACCAGGAATCCAACTCAAGCCGTGCTCTTATAGTTTTATATAAATGGCCGAACCATTTTGTGCATTGAAAACACAGGAGATTTTGCCATCAAGGCTGATTTGATGTTGGCCATAAACCTCTCTAGTGTTGCCTTGATCTTACGCATTGTATCTGCCATTGATCCAGTTTTACAAAATCAACTATATTGAAAATTTATTCAGTTTAGAAACCAGTTATGCTGTTTTACAACGTTACAACATCCAGCATGATGAATGTCAATCCATTGTGATAATGATGAACCTAGACCCAGCATCAGATATTGAACCATTTTGAACATTGATCCAGCTACAGAAAATCAATCACATTGAAAAATGTATGCAGTGTTGTCAAATCTACTATGGAAAAGCAACCATATAGCACATTGATCCAGAGATGTAAAATCAGCCTTGGTGAATGTTAAATCAAAAGATGTACAATCCGCCATATTGAATATTGATGCAACATCAGAAAAGTAGCCACTTTGAAATTTGATTCAATCTCACAAACTTAACAATGTAGCAAATTTGCTTAATGTTAGAAAATCAACAATACTGAACACAAATTCATTATCTGATCCAATGATCAACAGCCAATGTTGATCCAATGTTGGAAAATCATATTGAACATTGATGCAGCAGTGAGAAAATGTCAATGTTGAAAAAATACCAAACATTTAAACTGTCCAAATGTTTAAACTAATTCTCTAATGGAAATGTACTGTGGTGAACATTGATCCAATGTTGAAGAATCAAACATGGTGGACAATGACCAAGCAAGATTTGGAAGAAGAGTTGATTTTGAAATAGGCATTAATATAATGTCGAAGCAGTCGTTGGTTTAATGTTCAGACAAGGTTCACTGTGTTATTTTGAGCAAACTCTAATGAAATGTAGACTTTTTGCAGTCCTTTTAACATAGAGCAGCTAACACTGGAAGGCAAGTACAGTGTGTAAAGACCTACCTGAGGTGCTAGTCTGTACAGGGATCCAATCGAATCCAATCTTCTGTACAGAGGGCAATTTTGTCACCCACTGTGCCGCTCTCTGCACCTCTTTCACATTCTATTGACCTTTGATGAAAAAGTCGCTTGAATTTATGCCTGACAACAAAGGCTCTTACAGAGATGTGAAAGAGAAAGCAGAGGGAGTCTGCCCAATGCCTAAACTGTAAGAAAGATGCATTTTTTAATCCAAAATTCAAGATCAGATATGATGATGTATTGTAGCTGCCCAACATGGATCACCACTTTTTCAGTCACAGTTAACTGTATGATTAATGGCAGTAATTTATCAGCCACCTTTGAACATGAACAAAGTAAGAATCTTTAAAGCTCCTTGCAACTGGTTTTTAAATGTTTAAAAATGTAGTTTATCATATTAAAATGATTTCAAGCCAAGAATTTGTTTTTAGTGATATGCAGTTTGGCGAGGATTGGACGGTCCAATCTCAAAACCAGTAGGTTCCAATCTCCAGGCAGTAGGTTGGCCTGAGGTACCCTTGAGAAAAGTACTGTCCCCATCACTGCTCGGGTGCTGGATATGGCTGCTCACTGCTACTCTTAGTTTATGGGTTAAACGCAGAGGGTGCATTTATTATGATTCACTGTGTGCTTTGCTGTGTATTTATTATTATTACTATTATTAATGCAAATAGTCACTTTTGGTTCACTTTCACTTCACTTCTTTGTCAAAACATATATTCAGAATTGATGGCTCAGCAAGTTGCTTCACTGTTTCAGGACTTCAGGACCTCTGATGGTCTCTGTTCTGTTTTGGACTAAACATAAACTTGTTTCAGTCTTTTAAGGTGGATAGGAAAATGAGAATAGGAGGATAAGATTGCAACTTGAGCCTTATTGGCTCAAAATTGAAGTCACACAAAGTATTGCATAGACACTGCTTGCATTCCTTAGCCAAAATGTGATTTCTCTTTCAGCCTGGTTATCAAAGGGGCTAACATGTGCATTTCCTCATTGTTAAAGTCAGAGAAACAAATGACCGGTGAAGCTTCTTTCATGCTAGACCCCTTTTCCAAAGGAGCTTACGTAAGAATTATGCTTAGATGTGATGTTACTTACACCAAATTTAGCCTTGCCCAACTCAAACTGGACAGAAGAACAGGGAATTATGTAAATGTACACAGAGTTTCTAGCAGTTTGAAAATAATTAATCCCAAAAATGATAGATAACAGAGAAAATTAGATAATCATGAAATAATTAATGATCTTTTGTAGTTAATGGAGTTTCATTTTCACAGAAATGTGGAGTTATTGGTTTGTAATCTCTTCTGATTACAGTTTTGATCATGTTTAACCTCCATGTTTGACCTGGCCAAAAGCAGTTGGCATGCCTGAAGACTCTTCTCAGTCTCAACTTCCAAGGGGTGGAACAAAGCTGACCATTAGCAAAGATGAGTCCCTCACTGTCTTTAAACAGCGATTCACAAAAAAACAACAAAAAAAGCAAAGACCCACATCTACAACGAGCACTTTGGATAATAACTACTCCTATCACCTAGCAATGTAACACACTTCTTCTGTGCCTTCTTTTTGGAATCTGTTGGAAATTTTAACTTTATGTCTAACAGGACTTCAGTTGCTAGGAACTTCTAGTTTAAGTCACAGCTTCTAGTGTGAAGTGAAAGTGAAGTGAAAGGGACTATCTGTCATTGTAAAACACAGCAAAGCACACAGCGAGATACAACTAAATACAATCTCTGCTTTTAACCCATACACACATGAAGCAGGGGGCAGGTATTTAAAGTGGGAGCAGTGATGGGGACGGTACCTTGCTCAAGGGTACCTCGGGGCAACCTACTGATCTGGGATTCCAACCCATGACTTTTCTCATCCCGGGGCCTAGTCCCTAACTACTAGTCTACTGCTGCCCCAGACAGCATTTCGCTCACAAAGCACTCATGTACTAACATTCTGGATAAGAGCATCCGCCAACTGCTTAAATGTACATGTCTGTAATGCTGCTCTGCTGCTTTTTAATTGTGTTAGAATTGTGTTACTGAGCTGTATGTAAATCGTGGAATGTATCTGTGAATATTTGCTCAAGTTTGCTCTTCCTATTACAGCTCAAGACTCTATCTTATGCACATTTGTGCACTTATTGATCTGCCTTTCCTGCAGCCTTTGCTATTTCTGATGAAGGAAGTTCCCTCTTCTTCATCCCTGAGCAGCACTACTGAGAGTATCATGTCTGTATTACAGGCCCTACTATTATCTTTAATATCCTTCATTTAGTGTCACGTTGTCATCAAATTAACATGCTTGATTTGTTATGAGATGTTGACTTAGCAAGGCTAAATATCTCATGAATATTCAATGTGTGTGTAGGTACAGGGCTTCAAAAAGCTGTAAGTGAAAGTGCCAACTTGTCATTGTAAATACACAGCACACAGTGAACTAACCACAGAGGCAGCTATTGAAAGCACCCGGGGAGCAGTGATGGGGATGGTACCTTACTCAAGGGTACCTCAGGGCAACTACTGGTCTGGGATTTGAACCCATGAACTTCTGATTCTGAGGTCTGGTCCCTAACAACAAAGTTTTGCCTATAAAGGCAGGGCTGTACAGTTGTTAGTGCTGTTGTCTCGCAACAAGGAGTTTCTGGGGTCAATTCTTTCAGTGTGGAATTTGTGGTTGTTCTTCCCGTGTCTGCTTTTGTTTCTTCTGGGTGCTCCAGTTTCCTCCAACAGTCCAGAGACATGCATGACAGATGAAGTGGAGATGCACTCCCCTCTACATGGATAGCAAGTGAACAGCCCTGGAATGAGAAAACATGGTCAACCAAAAGGTATGGGCAACTTTGATAAGTGGTAGATTGTGATGGCTACACAACTGAGTCAGCGATGTCACACAGTGACAAGCCCCTTCATGACAAGAGTATTCCCTAAAGGCAGTGGCCTCTTTCAGCAGAATAATCCACCCAGACACACAGGAAAAATTGTTCAGGAATGGTTTGAGAAACACGACAAAGTGTTCAAGGTGTTAACATGCCTTTAAAAATTCCCCAGATCTTAATCTGACCAGCTGTCTGTGGGATGTGCTGGACAAATGGATCCATGGAGGACCCCTCCCAACTTGCAATTTGCAGTTCAACACCTTCAGGGGTCCATGCCCTGACAAGTTGCTTGAAGGTAGTGATGGTTGTAGCTTTTTATTTTACAATTTACACTACATAACTGGCAGTGATGAGGCAACACATTGGCCAGATTTGACATTAACCAGCAAATGAGCTACAGTTGCAAGGAATGATGAGGCGAAGGAGGATTATGCCTCTTATGCCTCTTTGCATTCTTCCACAGATATCTTTTATTCATATTTTGAGAACTTTTTGCTGCTGCTACATTAAGTGATAAGTGTGTGAAATAAGCAACTCTTCTGATTTGTGATCAGATTTTCAAAACCAAAGCATGTTTTTCTGCACACTTTAATTCATGAAATATCACTGCAAGAAGGTAGGTTGCTTTAAATAACCAACTGGTTGTCAAGAAACACCTGTTTGCAGTTAGTGCTGAAAGACAAACTTTAGCTATGACATTAATCACTGAGAGGCATTACTAATTCTGGTATCTGCCAATTGTTGAGCCATACATGCAACTTCAATGGTTGGACACATTTCAGAAACAATATGGGCAACAAAAGTGACTTTAAACTTATCATTGTGAAACACAGCACAGCACATGGTGAACCACAATAAAATGCAGCCTCTGCATTTAACCTATGCAAACACAGCTATTGAAAGCACCTAGGGAGCAGTGTTGGGGACAATACCTTGCTCGAGGGTATCTCAGGGCAACCTACTGATCTGGGATTCGAACCGATGACTTTCTGACCTCCTTGGGGCCTAGTCCCTAACTACTAGGCTACCGGTGGCTAACACATATTAATGTCCTTGGTTTTAAAGCTCCAGTGTTAAAGAAAGTTTGAACTGTTTGACTACATCTGGGGTTTTCTTCAAATTATTTCTGTCAATAGTTATTTTTAATAGAAATAATGGCATTGTGCCTCTGACAATTTCATTAGATGAAGCTCTTTCCATCTGTATTTTTAGATGTGCTTCAGCAACATAAAATAAAGTACCAGAGAATCTTAAGAATCTTATTAAGCCTTCACTCCAACATGCAGCCCCCATTACACCAGACTCACTAAGCGTTGCATGCAAGCAGAAAGATGAGCGGTTTCTGAGTTAGTTTTCATGTAACTTCTCAGCATTGTTACCTTCTATCACCTCCATCAGCTTATTAGAGGTGTTGATATGCTGAGAAACCTTTGTTACATCAGGAACTCTCTATCAAGATTTGTGAGAGAAATACGCTGGATATCTGGGACCTGCACAAGTCCAAACTCGACCAAGTCCATCCAGGTCCGTCCTCGAGACAATATGACTCCCGAGACTGGAAATATCGATCGTTTCCGGGCAAGACATCACAGTAGCTGAAAATTGGATGATGTATTGCGTGCGTGGAAGTGGGAAGAAAGGAGCGAAGAAAGAAGTGTCAGACTCCTTGTTCTGCTCCTTCATCACTACATCCAGTTTTCTGGGTCCATAAGAGCATCGGTTGCTCAATTGTGGTCTACATGGAAGTGACTGAGCTTCATAAGAATTCCATCTGTGGCCTGAGATCAGTCATTCCAAGGCTGAGTGAGTACAAGGCCATCTCTTCAAAGCCACGTGTTCTTTAACTCACAGCTTGTGACTTCCTTTCTCAGCACATTTCAATATGCAATTTTGAACACCAGCTTGCAGCGCTAGAAATTCAATCAGGGCCTTTGCTGCTCTGTAGCAACTCTTGTTTATTGAGTGTAATTACACACACTGAAAAGTCAGCATGGTGAAAGAAAACGCAGGGCAATGTTCATCCAAGTGCATATTCACATACAAGAAGACATAAATATGGAAAATATAAGTCATAAAGTCACAATTTACCCTTATTGTATACTTATTGTGTTGCAGTTCTGCATAAACATCTCCACACCGTTCCAAAACATTTACTGGTTTGCATGAAGGGAATTAGAGCCAGCTCACCTCATTGAAAGGAATTCTTAACTTTCTAGACAGGCATGCAAAAATTCGGATGGGTGGCAACCCTATTAGCGAGGGAGCAAGAGATGAAGCTAGGATGCACTATGGGAAGAAAGCAAGTTGATGAAGGCAGCCTGACACGCTGGGAAATGTTCTGTTAGAAAGTATATACCTGACAGTTATATATTTGACTTTGACACGTACCACTTACCTAGACATTGTTGCAGGCCAAGTACACAGATTCATATCAACAGTGTTCCCTATTGGCAGTGGCTACTTTCAGCAAGAAGATTTTTTGAGATGTTTGAAGTGCTGGGCAAACTATTCCCATTAATGGGTGCCCCATATATGACTGGGAGCAATGTCTTGTTAACAGATACCACTTTTGCCACAGCAGACCTTCAGAGGTCTTGTCGAGTCCATGCCTTGAGTGATCAGAGCTGTTTATGCAGAAGGAAGGTACCGTACACAATATTAGGAATCTAAATCTTGATTTATTTTAACACAGAGGCAAAAGATGGTTTCAGCAGCAGCTGCTCTAAATACATTGTATAACAATGAATATATCCAATATATACTATATATACATTTTAACCCAGCCACTAGGGATGCTAAATCAATATGCGGACAATGATACAGAATTCCATACTGGATCGGTCGAGGCCCGGGTTAACAACGACCGCCACCAGTGCTGTTAGCCTGCAAAGTGCTGGTGGAAATTGGACTACTATTGGCCAAAGGAGAAGAAGAAGAAGAAAAGGAGGAAGGCATGCCCAGATGGAGAAGGAGAGAGAGAAGGGGAGGAGAGTGGAAGTGAGGGTAAGGACTTTGAATGTTGGCAGCATTACTGGTAGAGAAAAAAGGTAGAGAATTAGCTGATATGATGGAGAGAAGGAAGGTTGACATTTTGTGTGTGCAAGAGACTAGATGGAAGGGTAGTAAGGCCAGGTGTATTGGAGGAGGGTTTAAACTGTTCTACCATGGTGTGGATAAAAGGAGGAATGGAGTAGGTGTTATCCTGAAGGAAGAGTATGTGGAGAGTGTTTTGGAAGTGAAGAGGGTGTCAGGGAGGGTGATGAGTTTGAAGCTGGAAGTTGATGGTGTGATAATGAATGTTGTTAGTGCTTATGCTCCCCAAGTTGGTTGTGAGATGGAAGAGAAGGAAAAATTCTGGAGTGAGTTAGATGTGATAGAGAGTGTACCCAGGGGAGAGAGAGTGATGGTTGGTGCAGATTTTAATGGTCATGTTGGTGAAGGGAACAGAGGTGATGAGGAGGTGATGGGTAGGCATGGTGTCAAGGAAAGGAATGCTGAAGGTCAGATGGTTGTAGATTTTGCAAAAAGGATGGAAATGGCTGTAGTTAATACTTATTTTAAGAAAAGGGAGGAGCACAGGGTGACGTATAAGAGTGGAGGAAGATGCTCACAGGTGGATTATATCCTTTGCAGTAGGGTCAGTCTGAAGGAGGTCGGAGACTGCAAAGTAGTGACAGGGGAGAGTGTAGCTAAACAGCATAGGATGGTGGTCTGTAGGATGACCTGTAGGAGGTAAAGAAGAGGAGGAAAGTGAGGGCAGAGTCGAGGATCAAGTGGTGGAAGCTGAAGGACGAGGACAGCAAGGTGGAATTCAGGCAGGAGTTAACACAGGCACTGTGGGAGGTTTTGAAGAGCTACCAGATTGCTGGGAAACTACTGCAGAAGTGATAAGGCAGACGGCTAGAAATGTACTTTGTTTATTTCTGTGAAGGAGGATAAGGAAACCTGGTGGTGGAACCAAGAAGTACAGGAGTGTATTCAAAAGAAGAGGGAGGCAAAGAAGACATGGGACAGTCAGGGAGATGAAGAAAGTAGACAGGTGTACAAGGAGATGAACCGCAGGGCGAAGAAAGCAGTGGCAAAGGCCAAAGATAAGGTGTTTGGTGAATTGTATGAGAGGTTGGACAGTAAAGAGGGAGAAAAGGACCCATAGCGATTGGCTAGACAGAGAGACAGATCTGGGAAAGATGTGCAACAGGTCAGGGCGATTAAAGATAGAAATGGAAACGTACTCACAGGTGAACAGAGCGTGTTGAGCAGATGGAAGGAATGCTTTGAGGGGCTGATGAATGAAGAAAATGAGAGAGTGAGAAGACTGGATGATGTGCAGCAAATAAACAAGATGGACGTAAGGGCAGTAATGAAGAGGATGAAGAATGGAAAGGCTGTTGGACCGGATGACATACCAGTGGAAGCATGGAGATGTTTAGGAGAGATGGCAGTTGAGTTTCTGACCAGATTGTTTAACACAATCTTGGCCAGTGAGAAGATGCCTGAGGTGTGGAGACACTGGTACCGATCTTCAAGAAAAAGGGTGATGCACAGAGCTGTAGTAACTACAGAGGGATGAAGTTGATCAGCCACACCATGAAGTTATGGGAAAGAGTAGTGGAAGCTCGGTTAAGAAAAGAGGTGAGGATTAGTGAACAGCAGTATGGTTTTATGCAGAGAAAGAGCACTACAGATACAATGTTTGCTCCGAGGGTGTTGATGGAGAAGTACAGAGAAGGTCAGAAGGAGTTACATTGTGCCTTTGTTGACTTGGAGAAAGCATATGACAGGGTGCCTAGAGAGGAGTTGTGGTTTTGTATGAGGAAGTCTGGTGTTACAGAGAAGTATGTGAGAGTAGTTCAGGATATGTATGATGGCAGTGTAACAGTGGTGAGATCTGTAGTGGGAGTGACAGATGCATTTAAGTTAGAGGTTGGATTACATCAAGGATCAGCACTGAGCCCATTCTTGTTTGCAATAGTAATGGAAAGCTTGACGGACGAGGTTAGACAGGAGTCTCCGTGGACGATGATGTTTGCTGATGATATCGTGATCTGTAGTGAGAGTAGGGAGCAGCTCGAGGAGAACCTGGAGAGATGGAGATATGCTCTGGAGAGGAGAGGAATGAAAGTGAGTAGGGCAAAGACAGAATACATGAGTGTGAATGAAAGGGAGGAAAGTGGAGTGGTTAGGATGCAGGGAGTGGAGGTAACAAAGGTGGAGGAGTTTAAATACTTGGGATCAACAGTTCAGTGTAGCGGTGAGTGTGGAAGAGAGGTGAAGAAGAGAGTGCAGGCAGGTTGGAATGGGTGGAGAAGAGTGACTGGAGTGATTTGTGACAGATGCATACCAGCTAGAGTAAAAGGGAAGGTTTACAGGACAGTAGTGAGACCAGCTATGTTGTATGGGTTGGAGACGGTGGCACTGACGAAAAGGCAGGAGGCAGAACTGGAGGTGTCAGACTTAAAGATGCTGAGATTTTCATTGGGTGTGACGAGGACAGACAGGATTAGAAATTAGTATATTAGAAGGACAGCTCAGGTTAGATGTCTTGGAGACAAAGTTAGAGAAGCAAGGTTGTGTTGGTTTGGACATGTGCAGAGGAGAGATGAGGATTATATTGGAAGGAGGATGTTGAAGATGGAGCTGCCAGGAAAGAGGAGAAGAGGAAGACCAAAGAGGAGGTTTATGGATGTCACGGGTGAGGTGTGTTTTGGGCATGATAGTGGACACGCCCTGCGCAGCTAATGGAGGCATTACAGTAAAGAATTCTCCTTGCGCAGCTAATAGCGGCATTACGGTAAACAAGGCGCTCTGCTCAACGTGAAAATACAGCAGTGAACACAGCCAGCGCGAATAACAGCAACACATTGGAAGTAAACGCTCCCTGCACCCTTAAACACGAGTGGAAGGCAAAGAAGGCCCCCTGCAACATGAGAAGCGAGGCAGTGGCAAAGAAGGCCATTCCTGACACAGAGAGCAGGAGGACAGTGGAGACTGCTTCCTGCATCGTGCAACCGGGGAGGTCGACTCCTTGATGCTGCTTTCCTTGCTGCGAAGGGCTTTCTTGGTCGACCTCCCTGGTTGCTGCGCAGAGCGCCTTGTTTACCATAATGCCGCTATTAGCTGCGCAGGGCGCATCCACTTTCATGCCCAAAACACACCTCACCCGTGACAATGGACGTGGTGAGAGAGGACATGCAGGTGGTCGGTTTGAAACAGGAAGATGCAGAGGACCGGAAGAAATGGAGACAGTTGATCCGCTGTGGTGACCCCTAAACGGGAGCAGCCGAAAGAAAAAGAGGACTATATATACATATTTCTTTATGCAAGTACTTTTTTACCCCTTAGCAACTTGAAAGTGACAACCCTCGCAATCATTGCGAGGTCACCGCACAGTAGACAGTGAACCACAACAAAATTGGACTGCTGCATTTTACCCATGCACACTCAAACACAATGCAGCAGTGGGCAGCTATTGAAAGCGCCCGGGGAGCAGTGATGGGGACAGTACCTTGCTCAAGGGTACCTCAGGGCAACCTATCGGGAAGGGGTTTGAACCCCTGATCCGCCGATCATGCGGCTAACGCCCTAACCACTAGGCCACCGCTGCCCCAGAATCAACTTAGCACAGAATCAAACATATTTAACACAACTCACATGATTTGAGATGCTGTTTCTCGCTTTGAGACAAGTAATCTCACCTTGTTATAACTGGGCTAAAATGAGAAGGTTTTCTTTCCAAAATATCTGTTCTCCTGAGCTTTATTTTTCCAAGCGCTCTCTGGATGCAGCCTCTTAATGGTGCTGACGCTCTGAAAGCTTTTTACCTGTAATAATGCATCACCTTGTTATTTGCTATTTCGGTCTGGCGCTCATGCCTGATGCCTCTCAGTAATGCGATAGCACCTCCATTTAACACTGAAAGGAAGATGTTTTTATTTCTCCTTTACAGTACACCTTTGGGGGTATAATAGATCAGGAAAAACTATGGGTATCATCTTGCAGTAGGGTCTGAATGTATTACAAGCAGACCAGTTTACAAGGCCCAGCGGGGGAAAAAAAAATGGCGGGAACTAATGTTGACCCTGAGATGATTTAGCTCTGAGCAAAAGGTCAAATATGATTTAGGTCTAGTTCTCACTACCTCAACAATAATGAACTACAAAGGGGCGCTATTATTCTTTTGTGAGTTTTGTCTTTTGTATGGTGTGTTACTTTGATTTCGGTACATGAAATCATTGTGCAAAGTAGGTGTAATCAAAGAGATTTAGAAAGAAACTGTTTTTCTCTTATGCAAGTAACGCTTTGATGGTGGTGCAGGATGTACACAATAGGTTACTTTTTGAACTTTGGGACACAATAGGTTACCAAAATTCACCATACCTGTACATGGCCACACCCCTGCCTGCTGACCACCCCCTGCAGGCAGTTCGAAGCAGGATTTTCACATTGCTGTTTGTTGTTAGATGGAGTGATTCCCAATTTGCGTGGAGCAATTCTTCTCAAAATTTATCTTCAAGGCCCCCATTTTTGTTTGTAAGATTATTTTTCGAACACCCCCAAATATATGAGGCAAATCTGTTGAGCAGGACAAAGTTTTTTTCTGAAGAAATCAACTGCCTTATGTTTGGGCTCTGGATGAGTTGGATGAGAAAAGCAATCTGTCTCCATTTTATACTTTGATAGCTAAGAGCTAGTTTGTTGTTAATAGCCACGGCACTGGCTGCAGCTGTTGAGAATGCTAGGCGATAAGAGCGACACTTTGCAAGGTGGGTTTTGATGCATATTGGAATCCTCCGTAGGCTAGACCGTATCATTTAATGCTCGACCCAGTTCGTCTTTTGGAGCTTTTGAAAGCCACACTCACTTTGACAGCATGCTTCAGAAGACTCAGCCCCAGAATTGAGACAGAGTAAATAATAACTTTTTCTTGCGCTCACAATTTGATAATAAGCTAAAGGCACTTTTATTTAAGTGTGTGGTCATTTGGTTTTTGAGTTTACATATGAATGCATTTGCAGAGCATGTAAGGTGAGAACAGGCAGGACTTAAACGACGGCAAGATGGCCAATCACAGCACACTGGACATTGATTGGCCAGGTTGATGGTGGAAAGAGGCTCACAGAACACTGACAGGTTGTTTCGAACTCAGGATAAAAAAACTAAGGCTTTTCTGAAACTTTGAAGCATGTAAACATATTTTAGCAGACACCAAGAATAACATGATTAATATTTTCCTTTTAACTGCCAAATGTTCTTTCGGTTGGACCTAAAATTGGAATAAAAATGTATGTAATTGCAGAGGGGTATTATGTAAGGCTTCAATCCTTTTAATACACCTGATAAACAATTTATTTATCAGTTTTGGACATCCATCAATTTAATACATTTTATAAACATTTCTGATGGATATGCATGGTTTATAAAACCCAGAATTAGCTTTAAAGCACTGAAATGCTTTTCCGGTAGAAAAGTGTAAATTGTTTTCACTGAAGAGGCTTACCATCCCTTTCCTTTCTCCCCTCATTGCTCACTAGCAGCTCAACTGTAATCTAAAATGATTATATTAATTACACATTTTTCTGTCCTAAGTTCATTCTGCCAGCTATACAGCCACTAAGGAGTCAGTGAAATGGGGCTACATGTTGAAGATTCGTAAAGTTGCGGGAACAAAGTGTAAACAAGCTCTGAAGTTGGCTGCCAAGAAACACTTTATCCAGGTTTATCCAGGTTTAGGGCCGCATTTCCAACTGCTGTACAGGAGAAAACATGTAACAAAGAGTATCTTCAGCTTCATGCGGCATAACTGTGTGATGAGCCAACATCTTCAACAAAAATAGAAAAGAAAGGTTTTTGGAGTTTGCTAGCAGACTCAGCAGCTTCCTCAACTCCCTGAATTACCCCCCAGGAGGCAACGCTGAAAGAGCTTTGCTGGGTTCAAAACAGGCCACACTTCAAGCTTACAATGCAACGAGGGGAAACAAGCATTCAGAGATTCAGACACTTTTGTTTTTGTGAATGTACTTCTTGTCCACATCTAATTAACACACATATCATCTATGACTGTGCACTCAGATTTCTGAAGTAAGTATACCTAAGCTTACAAAGATATATTGAAAAAAATACATTGGAAATTTTGGCAAGGCTGTCCCTCTATAGGATTTTGCACAATGAGATTAACAACTAGTAGAACATTGTTGCTAAAGTACCACCAAGTACTACCATTTCAGTTTAGCCTTTATCTGTGTGTACACAGGACCAGCAGCACACAAATTTCATTATAGCTGTTATCAGTAGGCACTTTGTAAGGGGATTGGGGGAATGCCATCAAATAACCTTCTGTTTTTTGTTCATGCACAAGGATGTTCAGTTGTGTGTACCCTTTTTTGAAAATCTCTAACTACTATATCATGCCAGTGGCCATTGTCTCATGCCCTGTTTGACGTTGGGTCAATTCCTAATTTCTGATTGGTCAGCAGGGACTCTGTGGTTATGTTCATATACTTCTGCCCCCCTCTCACACTATCTGACACAGACAAGGGCTCCTTCAAACTGTGAGCTTGCTATTTAGAAAACCATGCTTTGGGCAACAGTGCTGGAAAGTGATCCAGTGTGCTGTCAAATGGTCTTGCAGATGGGATATATAACCAGCCAATTGTCACTTGCTAACTAATTGGCATCGACTGAATGCAACTGCTGAGGCAGCCCTCAGCTTTTTGCAAAAAATGAGATTTATTTAGGCCTTTTTCTTGTCACTGCACCCTCTTGAAAATCCTTCATCTTTGGTTTCAAAAACTTGTTTTTATTCTCTTTTTTTGGGGTCCCAGATATAGTTTGATGGCTGATAATCAATAAATGATCTACTAATACATGCCAATACAATGCATCACTCACAATACACAGTATCACAGTAGCACCAAACTACTGTTGGCTATTTAGAAGCTGCTCCACGTGATTATGCTCCCACCACCATACTTCACAATAGTATACTCTGAATATGGGTTTTCCCATTAGTTTTTATTTATTTATTTATTTATTTATTTTTACATATTTTTGACCCAGGATTGTAAGGTCATGGGTTTGGCAGGTAGGTTGCCATGAGGTACCCTTGAGCAAGGTATCATTGTTCTTACATTTAATATAAAATGACATAGCTATATAAATCAATTTAATTTCTTTATTGGCAAAGTTGACCAATATCACTGTTATGTTTAATAATTGAAAAAGTCAAAAAGGACAATCATGGTTAACTCTGCTACACACTAAAGAAAAGTGAATCATGCAGCTGACTCTACCTGAGTGGTCCCTTCGCCCTTTTGTGGAAAGATTCACCTGCACGCCTTTACTATGTAAGTTTTGCGCCGAAGGGTGCTGGAAGACACATCGCTGATGGCGCGAGAAAATGAGTTTCTGGATATAAGTGCTTTAGTAGTGCCATTATTCTGGATGTGATGTCAAAGTGCCAATTTTCCCAGACATAATCACTTGCTAATGGATAGATGACAGCCTAACTGCTTGGACCTGAACCCATAAGTATCACCATCTCTGTTAAATCCCTCGCAATTAGCCTGAAAATACCTTTTGTCGGAGACGGATCAGTCAGCCTGATTGACCAATGGCCGTGGTGAGTAAAGGCCTTCTTTTTTATTTGTCCGTGCACTAGGCTGTTCAGTAGTCCATTTTAAACATGTCCTTAGCTATAAAGTGAGAGGAGGCCTGAGGCCTGGGGCCCTGCACATTTCTTTCTAGTTAAATACCAAGCCCTTCAAGAGATGAATGAGGTGTGTTAGACCAGGGCAAACATAAGAACAGACTGTGCAGGTGAGGCCCCCACAACTGGGACCGACAGTCTCACTTATTCTGTTCTTTACAGAAGTGGGTCTGAACTATGTACGACCACATTCCTCAACCCAGATGAGATTTTGAATACAGCAGGTATTAAAATACTGATCTCCTCTCTGGGTTTTATTGAATAATTTTAAAAAAGCAATCATATAACATGGAAAGATCATTCGTGAGATTACCACTTTGCAGGTATCTTGTAATGCCAGCATGTACATATCTAGTAAATGCCCCGATGGGTTTCATTTCCTGCATGTTTTTAGTGATTGAAGATTGACTTTGAATTTGGAATAATCCTGCTAATGAGGTGTCTGATCCCAGTATTTTTTACATTTAGGCTATTATATGGGGTTCCAATCTAAAAGTATAGATCGATGGAAATGAGAATGGGGTCAATCTATGTTTATCCAATGTGCAACGTGTTCAGTGTGTGCAATGGGAATCGCCACACACTCACCTAGTCAGAAACACAGTCCCTGACTGGCTGACAGACTCAACCCAAGCCAAAGGTGGCTAAAACAACAATAACAAGAAGAGATTGATCCAGTATCCCAGAATACTTTCAGGGTTTATAATTATAGGTTTCTTTTAGTCCTAAAAAAGAGACTTTATTATTTTATTGTTATGTACTCAGCTTTTGCAGCTGTAAATGAAACTGTATATACTGGAAAGTAAAAACCCGCTAAGCCCGTTTAGTTTCACACCCAAAAAAGTTTGGTTTCAACTAACAGATACCCATACTAGCATCACACTGGGCTGTGGAGACGGTGGGCCATCTCAGCATCCAAGAGGGTGTGAAGACCCTTTGTTAGGGCAGTGGTGGTATAGTGGTTAGCGAGTTGGCCCCAGGATCTGTAGGTCATGGGTTTAAATCCCAGAGTCTGGTAGGTTGCCCTGAGGTACCCTTGAGCAAGGTAGCATCCCTGTCACTGCTCCCCGGGCGCTTTCAATAGCTGCCCCCTGCTGCATGCGTTTGTGTTTAACATGCAGTGGTATAATTTCATTGGGTTGTTGTGCGTCACAATGACAAAATTAGTCACTTTCACACTTGAGTGTGTTACAACTGGGATCAGACTCAACACCTACTAATTGTAGGGCCAGCATGAAGCGATGCCATTCTGGTGCTAATGTCAGAGTTCTTCTCATTGTGAAACACAACACAGCACACAATGAAACACAAAAATGTTACAGCTCTGTTTACACACACACAGCAGGGGGCAGCTATTGAAAATGTCTGGGGAGTAGTGAAGGGAATGGTACTTGCCCAAGGGTACCTCAGGGAAATTTACTGGTAAGGGCTTCAAGCCCATGATCTTCCAATTCTTGGGCCAACTCCCTAACCACTAGACCACTGCTGACCCTAAATTTGTTATAAGTTTGAACTTCACATCTAGAAATTCTTAAATGGTTCAAACTCTTTATTCTCTGATAGTAAGTAACACAGCATGCCATCACACAGTGCTGTTTCTGAGTACATTTGTTTGCATTCAACTGGATTCATTCCATATTTTTCTTTCCTAATTTTCCTGTTTGAATTTTCTGCTGATATGAGTCCCATACAAACTTTGTAAAGCAGCCCAGTCATGTTTCCTGGTTTGTTTGAGACACAAGCCAAGAAATCTGATGGGACTGCTTTTGGGAAGCAAAACTTTGGCTCAGTGAAAATGTACAAATATGAAGCCCTTTTGTGATGAAAATATTTGTTCATATGGAAATGAGTGACATTTTTCAAAGTGGATACTAAAATTTACTTTCTCCTTTGCAACCTTGACTGGATGTTTGAAATAACTGAAGTTTAAGAGGCTGATCTTGCTAATTTAATGCACTCCTTTTCCAACGTGCCTTTAGAAACACAAAGAGTATTTGCAGAAGGTAATGCGCATGATGACCTCATAGGTCACTAGAGAAATTCTTTGCATAGGGTGGATTTAGATGAACTTTGAGAAGAATTTCAGGAACTCTCCATTTTGAGAAACCATTGCACCTGCCATTTATTAACATTCAACTAAAAATGCACTAAACATTACCAAGCTTTGACTATAGGAACCTAAAACCGATGCTAACACTCAGTGTGACTTCTCCACAAGGTTGAAAGCTGAGCTGTGCAATTAGCACCACGGTTTCAAATTTGACTGACATACCTGTCATCTGAACCAAATCATCCTTTCCCTCAAACGTTGCTTCCTTTGTCAGCTGAAGAGAAGTCTCTATGAGGACTCTTCACAACAATCCTACCTGTCAGGTTTTATTCCAGGCAGGTAGGCTCAGATCCTTTCTGTGTGGAGTTTGCATGTTCTCCCTGCGTCTGCATGGGTTTCCTCCCAAAGTCAAAAACATGTCAGTTTTGTGAAAGTGACAACCTGTCATTGTGAAGCACAGCACAGCACACAGTGAAACACAACAAAATGCAGCCTTCAGCTATTTAAAACACCCAGGGAGCTGCGATGGGGACAGTACCTTGCTACAGAGTACCGCAAGGCAACCTACTGCTCTGGGTTTCGAACCCCTGCTTCTGTTGAACCTTTCACCCACCATTCAATCGAATGTATTCTTACAAAGCTTTTGTAAGAATGTATTATTTGAAATAGTCCCACCCCTGTTTTACACTTTGGATAGCAGCCTTGTTGAAGTGAAAGTGAAGTGAAAGTGACTACCAGCCATTGTGAGACACAGCACACAGTGAACCACAACGAAATGCTTCCTCTACATTTAAACCACACACATCGTGCAGCAATGGACAGCTATATCCAGTGCTCCGGGGAGCAGTGGCAGCGACGGTACCTTGCTCAAGAGTACCTCAGGGCAACCTACTTGTTTGTTCAAACCCATGACCTTCCAATTCTGGATCATGGGACACTAGACCACTGCTGCCCCTGTCATAATGATCTATCGCAGCCTCAAACCTAATGCCTAAACTATGTTACATCAAGTGGAATTCTTTCAGCAGCATTTCTCTTCCTTTCAGTGTCACAGGTGATGGTGGTCTCATGATAGGATACTTGCCTATGAACCAAAAGGTCCAAGGTTCAAGTCTCACCTCCAGCCCTACCACCTCTGGACTCCTGAGCAAAACCCTTAAGTCCAAGTTGCTCCAGGGGGACTGTCCCTTTAATCAAGAATTGTAAGTCGCTCTGGATAAGAGCGTCTGCTAAATGGCTTGAATAGAAATGCAAGTTTACCGATAAAAGAAATGGCCTTTTAGCAAAATGAATAACTACATTTTCGACATTGCAGGCTGGGCTCACTGCAAAGGAGATGTCTGTGTGGGAGCCACCAATCCTGCCTTTATGCACACTGGTTCCAAGTTTCAGCCCACATCTAATAATCTGCTCAAATCATCCTCTTCAACGCATTATCTAATAGAATGATCATGATTTGCTGGCCAGGACCCATTGCATCGCACAAAAACGTTTCTTTTATTTGATGGCTTCCTGTGACACTCATTTATGCACATTATTATTTCTATATTGCAATTATCTCACGGTGCACCTCTTGTTCTCCTGGCATCTGTGAAAAGCTGATTTAACTCTAATTGAATCTTTTCGAAATATCCACAAAGGGGCAGCGGTGGCCTAGTGGTTGGGGACTAGGTCCCCAGAGCAGAAGATTGTGGGTTTGATTCCCTCACCAAGTTGCCCTCAGTTACCCTTAAGCAAGGTACCATCCCCGTCAATAGCTGTGCGTGGGTGAAATGCAGAGGTTGAATTTTGTTGCGCTGCGTTTCACGATGACAAGAATAGTCCCTTTTGCTTCAATAAATCTTGGAAAAAAATTTACAGTGCTGTGCAAGTCTCGCATCTCTCCAAAAAGCCATAGTTTCTCGCATTTGTTAATGTATTGTTGAGCAACAGTTCTCCAGGCAACCTGAAGGGCAAAGTTTTTGGTTCTCATTTTCAGTCCTGCAGCCCCTGGTGAGTGTTCTCTACCGGTGTGTGTCTAGGAGGGGTTAGATGTAGAGGACAGATTTACTGCTCATTGATCTCAGTGTGCACACACACAGGAACACTCATTCATTTCTATTCATCAAACCGTTCTTCATTGCCCCTGGTCTCCTAGTCCCGCTCCTCTGGGACACGGAGGACTTGTCCAAGGAGCTGCAGACAGCGTTACACTTTTCACAAAGGAAGTTCTCCAGGCTTGTATGCTACTTCATAATCTCTTAAAGCACGATCTTTTTTTTTATTTTGATTTAGATTCTTGGCTTTAATTTTGAACAACAACGCCTGAATCAGCACTTCAAGTCGACCAGTGCTTCAGTAAACCCCGCCAGAGGGGTTCAGATGCGCACTGCCGCTAGGGGGCACTCGTGCGCTGCCAGAGCTCCCGCTTTCTGCTGTCCATACACCTTGCGCTTTCACGGTGGGTTGCCAGATTGTGTATATTTACCCTCCAATTTTTCCTCATGCTTTCTGAACCTTAACCCAAGCTTACAGAAATGCATCTGGGTTAAAGTCAGGTGTGTTAAGTGAGGAAGAATTAGAGTATTCAGCATCGTGCTTGCATTAACTGAACCGCACCCCTCAGTACATTTTGGCAGAGCCTCCACCTGTGGAGATTGAGGTGGTTAGGACGAGGCTTAGTTTGGTGACGTTTTGGTAAGGGTCCCTTCTGACCCAATCAAGCGCACCTGAGTGTGTAATGACCTGGGTTAGGTGTGCAGGATTAGGAGCTGATCTCAGACCTGTTCAACAGACCCCCGTGCCGATGTTCATCAAGAGGAACGCACCAATTGGAGTAAAAGTGGCGGCGATATCTGGCAACCCTGCGCTCAGCCCCCTCGCGGTGCGCTCCGGCATTCCTGCGCGCTGATCGAGCTCTCGCACTCTGAAGACCACCTCACTGCCGACCACCTCTCTCTCTCTCTCCTCTGCCGGACAAGAAAGACGAGAGAAGAGAGAGACCAAGAGAGAGAGAGACAGAGAGAGAGAGGGAGAGGGAGAGAAAGGAGCGATGGCACCAGAGGGATGCGGATCTGCCCCAGGACGCGCGTAGTGAAGCGCGCGCACGGGATATACAGGCATTAAAGAAGAGATCACACACTCTCTCTCACACGCACACACACACATACACACACACACACACGCACACATCGCGAGGGGGCAGGGGTTGACAGGCTGCTTTTTGCCCCCGGCGCGCGGAGGAGGAGGAGGAGGAGGAAGATCGCTGCGCTGGATCTCCACACTTGGTATGTTGCGATCATTTTCATTTTGGATCAGCTTTCCCCTCCCAGTGCTTGTGCTGGTGCGTCTGTTTGATCCCCCCGATTAATCAACTGGAGTGATTAATCGACAGGTCACCAAACAATTCTCCGATTATTAGGCAATTAAGCAGCATCACGTGACCCGAATGCCGTAACAAGCGATTAATCCGGTCCCACCAGGGCACGCCACGATTATTCGCCACGGACAAGCAAGTTGCGCTCCGGGATGAGTCATAGTTATGCAATGGATCACTTCCCCCGAGAGTCGACTATTAATCCGATTATTCGGATCAGTCCCCTGAAAAGAGCGATGAGTCGTCCTTTCTTAATAGTGCCTGCAACTGAATGTGCACAGCTGGATGGTCTGGTCCGGTCCAGCAGGCAGAAACAGTGACTGGATTCATTTCTGGTGTTTCAAACATCTGAGTTGTTTGTGTGTGTGTGTGTGTGTGTGTGTGTGTGACTGGTCTGAGCGCATCGCACTAAGTTCTTCACAGCCAAAGAGGGAACTAATGCTGCTCTTCCTCCCATGTGGGAAGACTGGCTTCCCAAAAAACAGCACATCCATAATTCATCAGAGGGTGTCCGGAAGACGAGTGCAGGACATCGCTGCGGCCTAATTGATTAGTTAGCGGCTCTGCCCTGCGAGACACGCTGCTGCCCCTAAATTATTCATCCCTCCCAAATTCATTTCGGCGATAAAGAGTCCTATTAGCAGATTGGATTCGGATGCAGAGGCCATCGGGCAGAGGATGTTCATTCACCTGCTTCTGGACGGATGGAGGTAAGTGACGCAGTGTGGAGGAATCTTGGAGCATGTGAAGTACGCTCATCCTGTGCTGCCTCCATCCAGAGGTGGCCAGACGAGACCCCTCACTGCCGCTGGGGACCATTTTTCTCTAAAGCCTCCCCGATGCGACCTCATGTTGTTGAGATTGTGGGCACATGTTAGTGTCACAGAGGGGAGGAACATGAACCACGGCTGGCTTTTCTTCAGAGGCTTCTCAAGGTGAAACGGCCACTGCTGCTGTTGTTTTTGCTTTTTGTTTTGAGACATGCGACAATGTATCTACCAGGTGTTTACTGCTGCCATATGCGGAGAGAGGGATGATCAGATATTCATATATTCACTCCATTCATTGCTTTTCATAGACTCATTCCTCCTCTGGATGCAAATCCAGCAGAAGGGGGTGCTCCTTCAAGTTCAAAGCTAGCGAAGCCCGAGTTTAGATTCGGATGATCTCCCTGATGGTGTGCTGCATCAGACTCATCCAGAGGAGCTTTAGAGAAAACCAGCCGCTTTGAAATTGCTCCTGAGGAGCGATCGCTCCCGGTTGCACGAGAAGGGCTTCGGAAAAGGAAGGAGCTGTAGATGTTCTTTTCAGTTCGTTTCAGATTTCATCATGCTGACTCGACTCACTTTTTACTAGTAAATGTCTTTTTCATCCGCGATGCTTATGCATTTGTGATGAATTTGAAAATGAGGAAATATTAAAGGACCCATACCATAACCCATACCTAAACAGCTTGGACTACAGTGCACAGTAGGTGAACATTGTGTAAATCCCTGCCGTCCATATATGGACGTTAAGCTGCAAAAAACAGCACATTTTGTGTTTGTTGTTTTTGTGACGTCACAGAGACATTTGCATAAATCCATGCTAGTGTAGTAAAGCCCTGCCTGTCAGCAAAAGCTGATTTAAGAATGAGGCTCAATACAGGGCAGGCAATCAGAAAAGAGGTATATTTACAGTCATATGAACTAAATATCCTATTATACACAGAGGAATAGAGAGATGTTTTTTTGGGTATGTAGGTTATGGGCCCATGATTTAATATAAACTATAATACTATGTAGAGACATTAAGGCATGATAAAAAAATCAAGCATTTGAAATATCAGTTTTATTATGTATTATATCATATTTATATATTTATATAAAGTGACTTCTTAAAGATAGCAGAGCTATTTGCTGGACGTGTGTGTGTGTGTTTGTACATATCCGTTCCCATCAGCTCTGGATCTGACAGACCAGACCCCGACTTCCTTTCAGGCTTGGGGGCAAAAGTGGAAGCTGCGGCTGGCTCTCTCTCTAATTGGGTGCCAGTGTATGTTTTGTTTCCAGCGTGACTTGTTTGCCCTGCTGTTTTTTCCTCTGTTCTCGTATGGTGGATATAATCTTCCTGTGTGTGTGTGTGTGTGTGTGTGTGTGTGTGTGTGTGTGTGTGCGCGCGCCCCTTGATTGTGTAGAGAGCTGTTGACCTCAGCTCTTCGGCACTTAGTGGATAACTTTTAGAGTGTGAGCTGTTAAGCCGTTAACGCCTCTCAGAAACGAACACAGAACCTCGGCCATTAAATGACACGCAGTCGATAGTCACACAAGACATCTTCAGGTGGCACAATGTCGCCTGCTCATTGTTATTGTGATATCGGCAGTGGTTCTGTCACTATGCAAACAAGCCCTCTAACCCATGAGTGTATAACTGGCTTGTACTTCATTTAACAGGGGGGCAACAAGGGGGCAACAAGGGGGCAACAAGGGGGCCTCACAATAGCAGGGCTATTTATGTATGTTTTTCACTGCGTGCCCTGAGCATCCTGACTCATCACAACTCCAGACAAGGTTCTATGAGAATTTCAAGTTCATCTCATTCATCAACAGTATATTTCAGGCAAAATAATACAAGTCCAACTGTGCCATACAGAAGTAGCGTGGTCACAAAAGCTAGCATTGTAATCAAAGAACTGCTTCTTTGTTTTTATCGCAAGGCGTTTCCGTGGTTCTAAGGGATCAGTGGATGATGGTGTGTTTATAATGCGTGTGTCATGGCATTTTTATTTCAATTCCAATATCTGTAGCACTCCTCACTGTCTAGACTCCAAATATGGATTAGAATGAACGCTAAGACATGCTACATTTACAGCATAATTTTCTGTTTTTCTTTTTTTGTTGATTTAAATTGCAATCGCTCTGTACATGCAATTCATATAACCAATACATTCACATATCTACTTTTATCTCCAGTCTAGCTCCGCCCTCTCAGACTGGTGCTATACGTTTTGTTATAGTCTGCTTTTTGAATGAGATACATTAGCAGGCATGTTCAGAGACACGAGAAAGAGGTTATGAAAAAAAATTCTGCAATGTCCACTTCCGCACTTATTTCACCTGGTTGACTTGTTCATATACAATATATAGGCCAGAAAGTGTTCTGGAGAGTGTGTTCATCCTTGGTTTGTGTAGCAGTGCTGTGTTAATGCTTTATGCTGAAATTGGCTGTTGCAATACTGAGTTCACGGAAGGCTGCAAAGTGTACAAATGAGCTGCCGAACCGATGATGTTTTCACTGTGTGCTGTGAACTGTGCACTCCAGATGAGTGTGTCTGTGGACCGTCAGATGAATCAGGTTTATGCCTAAAAAAAAAGTCAGTTAATGTCAGTTTTGAACATATTTCAAGGTGCAATGCATAGCAATTTAATTGCAATTCTATTGGACCTGGTCTGTGAATTGTTGCTTTGGGACGTGTGAAGATGAGAGTGAAAGCAGGCTGGAATGGGTGGAGATGAGGAGAGATCTGTGACAGACGGGCACCAGCAAGAGAGAAAGGAAAGGTTTACATGACGGTTGTGAGACCAGCTATGCTATACAGGTTGGAGACAGTGGATGAAAAGACAGGAGGCGGTGCTGGAAGTGGGAGAGTTAAAAATGCTGAGTTTTTCGCTGGGAGTGATGGACAGGATTAGAAATGAGTACATTAGAGGGACAGCTCAGGTTGGATGATTTGGAGACAAAGCTAGAGAAGCATGGTTGTGTTGGTTTGGACATGTCCAAAGGAGAGACGAGGATTATATTGGGAGGAGGATGGAAAAGAGAGGAAAAGAGAAAGACCAAAGAGGAGGTTTATGGACATGGTGAGAGAGGACATGCAGGCAGTTGGTTTGAAGGAGAAAGATGCAAATGACCAGAAGAAATGGAGATGGTTGATCCGCTGTGGCATGGGACATGTATCTACTGATCTACAGGCTGGAAAGAAAAGTGGAAAGCATGTTGATAATGAGTTCCTGTGTGTGTGTGTGTGTGTGTTTGTGTGTGTGTGTGTGTGTGTGTGTGTTTGGAGGTCTAGTTTTAAATAAACCCGCTGTCGGAGCATGAGTTTGCTTCTAATCGACTGAATCATTGTCCATATTTCCTGGCGCTCCGCCTTTCTTCCTCTGATTGATTGGACCTTTGACCTCATCTGCTCTCAAATTAAATCAGCAGGTCACTCTAATCAATGATTATTGGGTCAGCGGGCTTATCCGTGGAGGTGGTCGCCTGTGTGTGTGAGAGAAATCAGGAAGTGTCGCACTGTGACCAAAGTCCAATGAACAGATTGCGCTCTACGGATATCGTCCAAGACAATGACACCCCACCTACAGCCACAGAAACATCTTTCACACCCTGTCTATCAGTGTCCGTATCCATTAGGGCTATCAAGATGATTGGATTTAATCTTTCAATTTGAGAAAATCAATTACGGTGCATGTTCTCAGTAAACCAGCCAGGATTAGTTGGCAAGTTTGCTTTGTGGTAAATAATGGTGAGTAATAGAGCCTGATGGACACACTCAATCATATGCGCTTTCTGACAGCATAGTGTTTTTATTTATTTGTTGACAGGAAGCCTTGTTGAAGAATAATGACACCTCACTTGTTTTACACTCCACACTTCCGAGTGTTTGGGAAGGAAAGAGGGTGGGCACTGTGATGCAAACTTTGGAAATCCGTCTGTGAATGAAGGTCAGCCTCAGGTTTTGGGAGAAGGAGAGGACCATATGACGAAAAACATCATCTTGATACAAGATGCATGATATCATCATATTCATTTTCAGGTAATAAAGACGGAAGAACCAGCGGAAGCATGAAGGCAATGCTTTTCATTCACATATTACACACTGTACTGCACTCAGTCCAGTTAATGAGGACTTAATGAGGACCTTTTGCAATTTTTATTTGTTATTACTGACCATATCCGGATGCGCCCTGAAAATAACTTTGACGGTCATTTATCAGGATAAGCACACATTTTGTCATATGGCCCAGTGTCATAAAAGGCTCATGAAGGTGTCATAGCTTTGTGATCACTGCAGGAGAGCATAGTAAAAAAGTTAGCTTTAGGGTGGAGCGAGATCAAGACAGATGTTTATTCATGTTGCTGGCACATGAAAGTGAAAGTGACTATGCTTATCACTGTGAAACACAGCACAACACACAGTGAGCCACAACGAAATTGGACCTCTGCATTTTACACACGAACGTGCAGCAGGGGGTAACGATTGAAAGCAGTGACAAGGACGGTACCTTGCTCAAAAGGGTACCTCAGGGCACCTTACTGGTGGGATTCGAAGCAATGACCACCTGATCCTGGGGCCAACTCCCTTTTCCCTTAATCGCTGAATGAATGTCCTGACTGTTCCCTGATCTTCTGAGACCCCTCCTGTACTCTGTGTCAGTCTAGTAGTTCAAAGTTTTCTTTAGTTCCAGCTGGGAATGGACTTTTCAGGTTGTAAACCTGTTTATTTTTTGTTGAAATGCTCTGAACCGTTCCTTCTTGATGCAAGAAGATCCCAAAGGTAGTGTGATTGGGGTCTGTTGGTGGTGTTCTTGCATGTCTAGATGTACAGGCTCATCTCTGAAGTCTTTAATGTAGTTAATGGGGAATCAATCATGTATCATCTGGAATAAATACAAATGAAAAATATAGCGTTATTGTAATTTTGTAACTTCTTCCTAAACCAAAGGGATGCTGAAACACAAGCAGCTGATGTTGTGTCTGGTTTTGTCTACGCTATGTGTCCTTTTATTAACATGCAAGTTTGGAAATGGTTAAAACTGGTCATATAATGGACAGTGACAGCTTATTTATATCCATGTGCCGAAGTGTCCTAAGCACTGCTTTCTGGTGTCAAACCCTTCAATATGGTTTTCTTCCTGAAAATCCGGGTTGAAGGGCGGTCGAGATGATTTTATTTTTCCTGTCTTGTTGTCAGCTGAAATCTCACCCTGCGAAATGCACCTCTCCTGCTCAGCATATAGGCCTATAAAACATTCTGGTGTGGGTTGCCAGATCAGCCAGGTGCTAAGGATGAATTCCTTATCCTAGCCATGTCTTCAGGGAATTTGTGTGTGGGTGTGGGTTTGTGTGTGGGTGTTTACATTTTCTCCCACACACACTCTGCCACATGATTTCACTGTATTTCCATTGGCTGGTGCAGGCATTTCCCTCCTAATGAGGCCGATTTATAACCGTGGAGGTTAATTCGAAACCTTCAGAGAGCGAGTGCTGTGATTCGTTAAAGCCTTCCTGACTGTTTCCATATGGAGCCGTCTCATTGGCCTTCTTTCTTCCTTGACAATGCTGTTCTAGGCATGGAGTGCTTCAGGCTGCACAAGAACATTAAAGGTGATTTTTTATCATCGTAAAATTGGCAGCAGAGGCTCATTTTCAGAGAAAATGCCTCATTCACTCTCCGTGTACACACGCCATAGACTGATATTACAGCAACTCTTGTTTAATATCACAAAATAGCACCTTTTGCTATTAGGTTCCGCCTCCTGCAGTTTAGCCCTGCCCTTTCCTTTAAATATAAGGAGCATAAATGAAGCACCATGCCGAACAGCCAATCAGAATAGAGATCATTTCCATAGATCAGTCTTACAGGCATTTGGAAAAGGGTTGGGAAATTTACGTGGATTTTAAGTGGATATTTTGACACATAAAACTACAGAAATGTCACAAATGGAAGGACGAAATGATCAAAAAGGAGCTGTTTAATTATAAAAGGTCAGTTGAGTGTTCTGTCTGTTGCACTGTTTCAAATCACGCCATGTCTCAGTTTCTGCCACGTTTCTGCAAAAGCCACGTCTTAATTGTCACTGTGTGCATTATTCATTTTTGCACATTAAAAATTCATATAATAGGCCAAAAACTTTCCTTCGACTGGCCGATGTTTGATTGCTCTGTTAGCCAGTGAGGCTCTTTCTCCCGTGATTGATGAGTAAAATAGAGAAAAAAAAAACAAAGGAGAGAACTGTCGTTCAGTGTGTGTGTGTGTGTGTGGGGGGGGGTATAAAGAATCTGATATTCAATCGCCCACATCCACATTATTCTAACAGACATATTCTATTTTTTTCATCACAGGTCAAAGGAAAGTTTTTTTTTTTTTTTCCCCCACTCGATATCAAACAAAGCATGTAGCTCCTCAATTAGCTTCATCAAGTCGGCATGGTGAGCTTCAGCTCCATCCCAAAACTAACAGGAGTGAGAACATTGCCGGGGGGGAGGAACAAGTGTTATTCTCTTATTTTACTAATTCTGTCTGGGGCAACTTCTCAAAATACCAGAACTGCTGCCTGAAGGAGGGGGAATCAGTCAGTCTTCCTCCAGAGTAGCCTGATTTAATAAAGCAGCATCTCTCTATCTCTCTCTCTCCTTTCTTTATGTTTTAATGAGACGGATAGCTAGTTGGATAGGTAGGATAGATAGTTGTTTGGAGAGCAATATCGCCTGAAGTATCTCATGGTTTTTGTGTTTTGCACGGGTGTCAGGCTGCATATCAAGCTTTTCACCTTAGAGGGCACATAGCCTTGAAAATCACATTGCATGGATGAATGGATGGATAAATGGATTGATTGATTTTGTTTTTTTTCTTTTCTTTTTTATACAATCACCCGTTCAGTCTACAGCAGTTCCGTTCACTTATTGGAACTAAAAATGTGGGAAAACGATTAAGTGTTGTGCTGTTCCTGGCTGTCAGGGAGCAAACGGATCATTACAGCTTTCCAAAGGATTCACACATCCGAGGAGTGCCGGATATTCATTTTTCCCAACGTTCCTGTGAATTTTACAACTTTCTTCCATTTTTGGACATGGCTCATCACAGGGCAGCCAATCGAAACTGAAGTCATTTGCATGTATCAGGCTCTAAAAACATGAACTTAATGGGTGGGAAAATGTTAAAAAATTCATGCCCTTCCGAAAGTGATTTATGCAGCTGATCCTGGACCAGCGTTCTCAGCTCACTGAAGAATCGCATGCGCAGGGTCAGTCCAGGGAAGGTTTGGTGTTGCGGCTGGCCTGAGGTCAGCGATAATGAAGTTTACAATCTGCTCTCCTCCCACCAGCTGCAGCCCAAGGCCATGGCACAGTGTGAAGGTGAAGAAGTCCCATCCTACAAAGACACACACACACACACTTACACACACATGCATTCAGACGTGCTTTATAATTGCTGATCCAGAGTCAGCATCCCACAGCTTCCCACACTCTGACCTTCTTTGTTCTAAAGCAAAAACCTCAATCTGGTCTCAGTTTAGCTGATATAAGTGTGAAATTCATCTTTTCTCTCAATGCCGCTCCCACACACACTGAGACACCACTTTTTTTTTTTTTTCCTGAGTGAGATCTGTGCTGTTCCCACACTAGAGCTGTAACCTCAGCCAAAACTTTATCTGCTTCACAAGTGGTTGAAGAAAGTGATTTCATTTATAATGATGTGGTTTGTGGCATCATTCGACTGTGCACCGCACCGAGATGGAGGCTCTTTTCACTTTTAATTTGTTTTTTTTTTTTTTCATGAAACATCGCAGAGAGTGGAACTTGTCAGGTTTCTGTTTAGCTGTGAATCCACTGCGAGTCCTGTTTTTAAGGCAACGTCAAATAAAGCGCCCCGATTTTTTTTGGGGGGGGGAATCTTTCAACTCAAACTACGCATTTACTCGCTCTTCATTTTTGAACTCCTGAACTCCTCCACTGTTTGAGCTGGAGGACCTGGTACTAGTCAATTAAATGGATTGAAATCATCCATTAAGGCTAATTTATGGGAGGCCATAATCACTGCCGGTACTTAGGAACATCTGATCCACAGTGAGTCTCAGTCAACACTTATTGGCTCTTTTTCATCATCTCTCAGGGTAATATATTTATAAAGGAGATCTGTTAATAGGAAAGTTCTTTATAAAGTTGTTTTTCCTCCCTCTTATTGTGTAAATCACTCTTTTTCAGTGCTATTAGGCCTGGCCTGTCTTCATCAGAAATATCTATGAAGCGAAGCAAGACACGACAGTGGTAACATTTCTGAGGCAGCTTGCGGACAAAATGTAATCTCCATAAATTAACACAAATGAGACCATTAGTATGCCTCAAAGAAGTGAAATCAGACTTATTTTAGTTATTTGCTACCATTAGTAAAAGAGCAGCTTGGGATGTAATGATGTGTGTTTGGATTGGGCAATCTCAACTTTAAGTAACTAGGAAACGCTTTACAATTATCACATAAGTTATTCACCAGCCCTTGGTGTGTCTTTAAGACTGTAGATTTTATGGTCACTTGCTGCAGTTAGAAGGCCATAGGGGTTCTTTGGTGACATGTATAAGTGTTTTGCTGGAGACGACCCTGCAAACTGGCTGACACACTGTTTAGCAGCCTATGAACGGCGGCCGCGTGGCTGCAGGCCGAGTGTGTTTGCGCACTGACGGATGCGCAGGATCGCCTGGAACGCTCGCCGCAAATGGCGTCAGCTCAGCTGCTCTGGCGCACGGTGCAGCCATTTGTTCACGGTGCCTTCCACATACATTCTGTTTAATTAGCAAAATTAATTTCTTGCTCAAGCCAGGAAAACGATTAGAAAAGGGAGGCAACGCCAGCATTAGCACCTGCTGCAAGCCGCAAAATGTACATGTGCGTGTGTGTGTTTGTGTCACACTCATTTACATACTTGTGATCTTGGTGTGTGTGTGTGTGTGTGTGTGCGTGCGTGTGAATATGTGCCCATTAGCCTGTATTTGCTATTTTGTGTTGTCATATCCAAGTACAGAACCAGGTTAGTACTGTGCATTTTAGTTCATCTAGAATCATTTACTGGGTGTGCAGGTGTGTGTATATATGTGTGTGTGTGTGTGTGTATGCATGCACATTTAAAAAGCAACCATTTACTTTTTCATAATCAGTACTTGGTAAATAAGTTTTGTTAAAGTGTGTGATGCAAATGGGTTTTACACACTGCTTTACACACTGGCAGCAGGTACCATCTGGGTACCCCACCACAAATTTCTGTCTCCCTTTCTTGTCCAGGCGAATGAGATGTCCGTGGGTTGAAGTCTCTGGAGCTTTGAGCTTCAGTGCAGTCACACCTGTTAGGTGACAATGGTGGACCCCTGGGGGCTTGTGTGTGATAGGAACATAAAGAAAATTGTGGGCATATATATTCTCTCTCTCTCTCTCTCTCTCTCTCTCTCTCTCTCTCTCTCTCTCTCTCTCTCTCTATATAATATATATCTATCTATCTATCTATCTATCTATCTATCTATCTATCTATCTATCTATATCTATATCTATCTATCTATATCTATATATATTTTTTACACACACATACAGAGAGAGATAGATAGACAGAAAATGTGTTTTAGATTGAGAGAAGCATGATATTTTTCCCAGGATAAAATTGCTATAATACATTATAGCCTGCTGAGTGAGAGGGAAAGAAAGAGAGAGCAAGTAAAAGAGATAGGGAGGTGAGTGGGAGAACAAGAAAGAAAGAGAATAAGAGGGAGGAAGAGTGGCAGAGCAGGTAAAAAAAGAGTTGGAGTGGAGAAGGAGATAGGGAGCAGGTGAAAGAAGCAAATTGGTAGAATGAGAGCACAGAGGGAAAGAGAACGGGAGAGCAAAAGAAAGGGGGAAGAATTGGGAGGGAGTAAAAGAGAGAGGGGAAAAGGCAAAAAAAGCAAAGTGGGGTGGAAAAAGAGAAGATGATGGTGGAATTAAGACAGCAAAAAGGATGAAAGTGCAAGTAAGAGGGGGAGGGGTACAGCGAAACGAAGAGAGAAGGACAAGAAAGAGTGAAAAGGGAGAAAATACACAATAGCAGGAGATGAATTTTGTCTAAAAGAGTAGGCCCAAGAGGACACACACACACACACACACACACACAAATAGACTCCCTCTACTCAGCTGCTCTGAAAGAACACAGGTCTTGAAATGGTGGAAATGGCGCATCAGAGAAATTTCAGGCGCTGAACACGCTCCCAGCCAAATGACCAGCCGATCTCTCTGAGTTCTCTCAGGAACATATCAAACACTCTCGATTAGCCTGTGCAGCTCTCATGCAGCCCAGCGGAGGCAACCAAATGCTCAGTCTGAAAACCCAGCGGCCCTGCGCTGCTCTTCTAATGTCAGGCCAGGTCTACAGTCTGTTTAAAGGCTTCATCAGATACAGATGCTTCACTGTCTCTACAGTTCAGGCCACTTTGCTGGTCCTAGGACATTACTCCATTAATATATTTTCTTTAGAAACATAACTTCATATTCGCTGGATAACACCCCACAAGCTAAGCGATTTTCAAGCCACACCTGTGCTTTGTTGCAAGATGGAGTGATGCTGTCTGTTCTGCGTTATGGGCCATAGTCATGTTTTACCATCGTGCACAGTATCTGCATCGGGACATAAGGGTTTAAAAATGGGCTTCAGAGACATTAACCGATATTGCAAACTGATGTTCGATAGTTATTGTGCAGCCCCAGTTCACAAAATCTGTTCACAAAATTGCCCTCAGGCAGGCAAAACAGAATCCTCTGCAACCCCACCAGGCTGGGAAACCGCTTTTCCCCCTGCAGCTGTTTACTGAACACACAAAAACGGGCTAATAAATACATTATACACCGTATTATGAATGTATGCATTGTTTACTAATTTGTACTTCAGCTTAGATGCATTTAGTTGTACTTTAACTTTTCCAGTGCCGATACGGTTGAATCTAATCGAATTTCTTCTGATCTAATCTAATCTAAATAAAAAATATTGGATATTAGTATTTGCTCTCATAACGGTTCTGTGAATGGTTGTGAATAAGTGCTGCTTATAGTGTTATTTGTAAGCCCGGGTCATACTTCAGCCACATCACTGCCTTATATGTTATTGCACTGCCAAGTAGGTAGTTTTATTAACCTATACATCATTTTTTTTTTTCTGCTGTTGAATCGTGTAAAATGAAGCAAATGCTAAATGTGAAGGCTCAGTGTCCCAGCTCTATTTTACTAATGTCAGACGGGGTCTGGAGCCAAGCTTTTATGATTTCCTCTGATAAAGAGGAGCTGATACAAATGGAAAGACGATCCAAGGCAGAGGTCAATTAGTGATATCTGGCCATCTGAGTGTAGCTTACAGGGTCAAAGCCATGAGTTGTCCAAGACTGAATTAGCGCTCTGTTGTTTTGGCTCAGAGGTCACAGAGGATGTGCTCCTTTTTTGTTGGGTTTTGTTTTGGTTCAAGTAGAACTTAAGACATCGCTGCCACAAAGGAGAGAGAGAGTGAAAGAGGGTGAGAAAAAGAGGCAAAAAGAAGAAAGGAGAGGCAGTTGGGCTTTCACGGGGTTCATCCAAAGTGTGGGGCTGGGGAGGCAAAGCAGCAGGAGAATCCAAAGTCATTTGGCCGGGTGACTCACGCTGTCATCCTTTCTCTCTTGTTCAGTCAACACAGTTGGGGGGGACTGGGGGCCTTGGACAGAGGGATGAATAACACCACGTGGGAGGAATGCAGAGGAGGCCTGGCGTGGAAGCACGTGGGTGAAAAGAAAGACGACACCCTCCCTCACTTGGTAACCTCCCTTTTGTGTGAGGTGTTAACCCCCATGCTGTTGCGCCATAGTGAAGGGGATTAGGGAATCAATTCCAGCTCTGCTCTCTCACCGTACATCCGCCCCCAATTACGCCAGGATGGGGTTCGGCCCACCGCTGGTGCTGCCAGACGGGGATTTACCACCTCAGCCAAGGGCATTAGGGCTTCGCCGAAAGGCACAGGAAGGGTTGATGTGCTGGAAATGTTTGGGCCCAGACCTTCTGAACCAAAGCTGGGCAAACAATGAGTCAATCTTTCATGTCTAGCGAGCAGTTTGCAGGATGGAGCCCATCTGGCCTGGTCTGAGATCAGTTTTGGGAAGTTTTCTAGGGCTTCATGTTAAGGACATTTGCTGATATTCCTAGTTGTGTTTTCTCTCTCACTTGGTTGCAATTAGTCGATAAATTGGATTATGGCTGTGCACTGGTTATGACTGTGGATGATGTTTTTTTTCCTTATTTATTTACTAAAAAAAAAATCCCCTTAATGTTCAGTCACTCTGGCTGATTATACACTACAGGAAGCATAGGGGGCAATATACTTTCTGTTGTCCCATAGAAGAATAGTTTGGAAACTTTCTTGAAAATTAACTGGTGCGTTCAGATTGATCGGATGAGACTGAGGTTTGAGCAGGGCGATTTGTGCCCCCTTTGGACTAGAACTTTAATCAGGCCTGAATTGTTGTCTATACCTGACCTGTGCCTAAGTTTTCAACCAAAAAAATATCTCGATTCCAACAAAATTCTGTCCAAAAATCACACAATCTACATCAAGTTTTGAGTCTGAAAGTGATACAAGCTGAGCCCCAGTCAGCTCATTGACCAAAGTGCTTCGAAATTAGATCACATCAAAATAGAATTTCAACCAGCCTAAGATGTACTACTAGAATGTAAAGTGTCCAGAATTACATTTAACTCCATCTTTAACAATCTGTTTCAGACAATATAAAAAATTCAATTAATGTTTACTGTGCTAATCTCCTGCGTCCCGTTACTGGCATAACGGTGCAATACATTAGCCTTCAGTTGTTTAATCATAAGCATCTTGTACTGGTGACCTGTGAAGAGAGTTTCTCTGCCTTTTGCCCTGTTAGTGAAGGGATTGCCTCCAGTATCCCCAAGACCCTTGTTAGGGTAAATGGGTCAGATAATGGATGGATTGATCCGCCATATGACAGTGCCACAGAAGAGCCGTTTTTGGCCATAAAACTTTACATTTAAACAGTGTGTGTGTGTGTGTGTGTGTGATACTTTTTAAAGTTTAGAAAATTGGTAATCAATATAGAACATCTTATAGGCCTCCAGGCCTTTAAAAGGTTCTCCACACTCATACATACAAAATTCAAACCCATTTTTCTTTTCTTAGGGAACCATATCTTTGTATGACAATGTATGGAACCTTTCTATTAGTGTATACGAAGCTTGAAAGAACAAATCCATCATCAGCCTAAAAAACGGACGACTGTTCCATCAAGTTTGAGGAGTTTGGCTCGGAGGTTATCGATCCGATGACTCTCTCATTGGCTGTAAGCAGAATCTGTCAGGCGTTTCCTGAGCAGTTACAGGTTTAAGTCCGGTAATTTATGCGTCCAATTTGAATGAGAGCTCAAGAGGGCATGATACAGGAGGTGTGAGCCAAAACGAACGCATACACTCACTACCACTTCTCAGACCCTTTGCGTACATTCACAGAAACACTCTCGCACACTCTCCCTAATGCGCCCCGAGCTTCCTCCATATTCCCACATCGTTAACACAGCCCTCGGGGTCAAACCACTTATACGCTGCGGCTGCTGCTGCACGCACACACGCGCTAGAGTGAACGCAGTAGGCGTTAGATAACAGAGACAGCTGCAGTGTTTTCCGTCTAGAATGAATGCAGCATTTCTCCACAGGTAAATGGCAGATATGCATGCCGGGAAAGTGCGCTGAGTGAGCTCAAATCATCAGTAACATGTCAGGAAGCTGCCTGTTCAGGTACAGATGTGTGTGTGTGTGTGTGTGTGTGTGTGTGTGTGTGCACGCCTGTGATTTACAAATTTTATAATGTAAAAATCACCCCATAATGTATTAAATTAAGGGAAAAACAGTAAGTGTCCATTATAGTAGAGGATACACTTAACTGACTATACAAATTTATTCTTTTTTGACCGTCAAAATAAAAGAGCAAAAAGGTGGACTTTCTGGATGTAATGCTGGCAACCTGTCCATCAATGAAAATACTGGCATTTTTAATTGTGTTTTTGCGCACAGCTTTGCATTCTTTCACTGAATATAGACATCATATAAAACACCATCCTTACATTTAACATTATTATAATACAATTTTGTATTTTTAAAATTTTTTTTAATATTGGCATTTTTATGAGAGGATTTTATTATTAGTCCCAAACACAGAGGAACTGCAGGTTGGGTAACTCCACCCATAGTGCTGCAGTATTTTATTATTTAGTGTTCAGCTTCTGCTGTTGGACGTTAAGAAACATGAGCCTCTCATCCTGGAGCAGAATGTTCCTGTATCGAGGTGTATATGTCATATTGAGATCTATCAGAACAAAACCTTACATCCTCCTTGCATTAAGTGAATGCTCAGGGAATGTGGTCCAGAATGGCTCAAAATACAATTTGCTGAGTAAATGAGATGCACGTATCTACATATTCAAGTAGAACCTGTTAGGATTTCAGTGATTACATTTGAATATGGCTCAGCCAATTAGACTTTAAGACCAGAGCTGTTGATTTAACATAAAATAATATAAAAATGCAATGTTTTTTTCCAGTGCAGGCCTCCAAGGCCTCCATCTGGTGCACATGTTGGCTGTATGCTTCCAGCACATCAGTGCCAGGTATTTTTCTTTTCACATTGTGGATTTCTTGGTTCTGTTGGATATTTCCCAGAGCAGGATTTGTCAATTAGCTCCATAGTGTAAGCCAAAACCAAGGCTACAAAAGGAACATCCTTTTGTGGATAGGTTTGGCTTGTGGGCCTAAATTAACTGCAAAATCCTGTTCTTAAAACCCCCCCTTAGATGTGTTGAGAGCTGCGATAGAACTAAAATGTGCACCACGTGAGACCCTCAAGGGCTAGACTAAAAGAAAAAAAAAAAAATGCGCGATTTGCTTCAGCCAAAATGGATTGCTGAAAGTGGTGATATTAGTGCAGAAGGGAATAAGGCAATGTTTGCTGCTCACTTGTGGAATCTGAGGTGTTAGTCCTGTGAAAAATCAAATTTACAGTTTTCCTCCTTAGCCCAAATCTAGTGGATCAGCCAAGATTTTTTTCTTGATCCAAATTTGCTTGTTTAGCTGGTTTAGAGCAATGAGGCTAATGTTCCTAACAAGAAATGGATGCTTTTGCTCCACTGCAACATAAGCCAGTCCTTCAGACATACTTAATTCTCAGTGAACTAGTGATGCAACATGCGCAATACAAATTGATGTGCCCCACTTTTCAATTGCCACATTAGCCCTGGTGCCCCAGTGCCACTGTTTTATAAATGTTTTTGCAAGTTATTGCTTGAATATAATTTTCACTAGCATGGCTGAGATTTGTGTGTGTGTGTGTGTGTGTGTGTGTGTGTGTGTGTGTGTGAGAGGGAATAAGATAGGGATAGAGTGTCTGTGTGAAAGAGACACAGAGCCTGTGTGTGTGAGAGCGGTAGGGGACACAATGCTTCATTGATACTGCGGTAAAAACGCCGATTGCTTAGCCACTGCCTCACTTTGCAGCGTTCCTCACTCAACAGCCGGGCATCGGGCTCGCCCATGCACAGCCAAGCCCCCCAATTACGGCCCGTGTAATAAAACAGTTGTAGTGACCTGTGCCCGTATTATTTCCAGCGATGTTTGGTGGAGCCGCAACCTCTCGCTCCGCCCGGACGCCGCAGGGATGAGATTTGGCACGTCCGCTGGCGGCCATGCCAGTTGAGCTCCACGTAATGAAGGCATAAAGAGTTGGCCAGGCCGCACTGGTGCCAATTCAAGAGTTCATTATGGATAGTTGATCTAATTTAGTACGTTTACTGACAGAAATCGGATTGGCTGATAGAGTTCCAGCTAAGCTGCGGTCCAGCTGGGTTATAGTTATCGGCTCACGGCTGTGCCTTTTTTGGATTTTCCCTGACAGATGCAGCTTCATTTTGCTGCTTTTTTCCTGTAACCATCCTTTTTTCTCTGTTCCAAGGCAGGGGAGGCAGGCTGCTTTTTAGAGGGCCATGCACGCAGGGTCGCAGGCCTTGGAGAAGTTAATTTATGGCGCATTTGGAGAGGGAGTTCGAGCCTGAATACGTAATGCAACAATGCACCTGCAGTAGCATACTGATTAACACACACACACACACACACGCACACACAGTAGCATTACTAGGCCTCCCCCTCGAACCACTAATTGGTCCTCAGTCCCCCACTGCAGTGTGAGCTCCAGCCCCTAAAACCTTGGAATATAAATGCCAGTCGGCTGCGTTTTTCTCCTACACCCATTGGTGGTAAACGTGCCTAATACTGGCAGTGCACTTTAGGGTAAATGTAAAGGCAAATGTCAGGGAGTTTGTAATGCTAAATCAGTGTCATGTTCATATGGGCTACTGCTGTTTCTGTTCAAAAGGACAAGTTTAACCAGATATAGCTGCTGAAGATGACAAGGTTGCACTGTTTAATGCACCGGAGGCTTATGCAGCTAACAATTAAACCCTCCCTAACATTACCAGTTTGTGGTTTCTCACATTGTGTTATCCATTAAAATGAATACAATAAATGTAAAAAGCTAGGCAAAGCTAGCACATACTAGTTTATAAAAAAAACAAAAAAGATTGGCTCATAACAAACTGATTCAGGAAAAAATGAATGCTGACTAGGATAAAAAAAAGTGTGGTAACATACGGTGCATCACAGCTTGCACATGAATGGTGCTATGTAGCTGCAAACCAGTCAGAGTGCTCATGCTGCCCGACACTGAAGGCACCTAAAATGATCATGTGAGCGTCAGAACTGCACCATTTGGGGAGCGGATCAAGTGCTTTTTTGAACCACATTTTCTTGTGGACAGCCTGTGTGTGAGTCCTCTATCTACCTACAGGATGCACCTTGAGAAGAAGGCAAGATGGCAGAGGCAATGCGATGCCGGACAGCACTTTGCTGGGAAAACTTGGGTTCTGGCATTCATATGGATGATGATTTGACATGTCCTACCTACCTAAACATTGATGTAGACAAAGTACACCCCTCTATGATAATATTTCTTCAGGGATCCTCTTATTAGATAAAGCACCCTGACAAAGAGCTCAAGGCATTGCTTTGCTTTCAAAGCCTCACCTTGCAACTTGCAGGACCGTGGTCATCCTGGTGTTAGATGCTTGTGGTTGGACTGGTCACAGCTGCAGCAAAAGCTGGTTCCAGAAGCCGCAGTGTAACTGTGATTATGCAACTTGACACAATTTGAGGCTGATTTAGTCATGCAATTAGCACAATCCTAATTAGTTTGGTTCAAGCCTCTGTAACTTGTCAGCTAATTAGCCCCCAAGCTTTAGTGCCAAAGTAGCAGGCTTTGGAAACTTTGTAATGTATGGAAATATATATATTGCTTTATCATTTTTTGGCCATGCCTTATTTCTCCCCGTCAGTCTCCTGAGCTCACAGGTCAAACAGAGCTCTCAATGCTGTTGTGCGAAATTTGAGACACATTCTTTAGCAGTTCTTTTTCCGTCCCGTGTCACTGAGCACTCGAACGCATCCGGACGCCCCGGATGGACAGCAGAGGACTGCTTGTGGTGTTGTGGCCTAAGCGTTCTTCACGCCAAGGTCTCTAGAAGCCCCTCTACATTGGTTTGTAGTGCTGCAGCACCAGCTAACTCTCCAATTACAGGCTCGAGAGTGGAGAAGGGTGTTGAGGTCAGCTGGGCCGCCGCCGTCTCCAGCATGTTAAAGAATTCTAAAGCCTCTCTATTCTCTCCCTCATCATTTATCCATTTAAACAAAGCGCATCCTCATAAATAAAGCATTACAGCGCTCTAAAGTGGCTCAGCAAGTTCTGCCCTCGTCAGGTTGTAGATGCTTTACAATTCCTCATGTCTTTCACTGTTTCTTGAAGCACCATCATAAAAAGTATCTGTATGTTTTAACCAGGTCAGGAATAAGGGTTGGCAAAAATGCAACCCTGAAACTTTTGATCAAATCTGAGTTGGAATAAAATATCTTCCTTCTACCAATACAAATGTGGTTTGAATAGAAGAACCCATATGTTCAGAGTTTCTCTGCTTAAGGTTGGGGTATACACACACTCACAGATCCATACCATCTGTGCCATTAGTTGTTACTTTTATGTTATTATCTGCGGTGTTACCATAATAGTTTAGATGTATAGCCGGGAAAATTGGGTCCATCCGTTGCGCGGTGGACTAGAGCCATGCCTTGTCAGAAACCCAGCTTCTGATTGGTCAACGGACTCTGCCAAAGACATCGTGGAACTGCAATTAATGCCGAAAACCTTGCTTACATCAACAATAACTGTTTCCAACGTAGACAGATGGATAAACAATCCCTGAAAACATTCAGCATTGAATTTATTATATAGATTTATCATATGGAATGGCACAAAGCTTCTCTAATGGGAAAGTAGGGCTCTAGCGTGTCAGAAATGTTTCATCTGTCCTTTTCAACACTGTTAGATGTTTTTCACAATCAGCTCACTCTCACTCACTTCTCTAAAGCACCTATTCTCATTGGGGTCATGGGCGGTGCCTGAGTCTGTCCCAGCTCACACAGGGTGAAAGACAAACACCCTGGACAGGTCGCTCCATTGCAGGGCAGAGACACAGACGTACACGCAGTGTCCAATCCACCTGACGTGCAGGTCTTTAGACTGTGGGAGGAAACCTGAGCATGCAGACACGTGGAGAACTTGGTAAAAGCCATGGTTAAACCAGGATTTTTCTTTGGGCTTCACTGTCCGAGAACCTAGGTGTCTTGTCTTGATTGGCTGATGCCTTTTGTTTGAGACTCTTCTGTCTTTCTGAAACCTGACTCTGTACTCAGAGGTTGGGCTAAAATGTGCATCCTTTCATCAGCAGCTTTATGTACAGGCCTGCGGCACCCCCAGCTTCCTCCAAGCACATTCAGCCGAACAATTCTTGATCAATCTCATCTTCCCTTGGCGGCAATAATGCTGGATAACACACACACCATGTTTAGCATCTGAGCTATGTTCATAAGTGGGAATACTAGTGTATTGCCTGGGTTTGCATGAACAAAAATCAATGAATAATTCTTTTTTTACCCAGCAATAAATGAGTTTTATCATCTCTAGGGGCTGTTACCATGATAACTTGGTTAACCGTCACCAGACACAGGGCTAATTAGATTCTTTGACAGATTGCAAGCAGAGTTTACTGCAGTTTTCCTCTGGAGGAGCTTCTTTTCAGCTCGCCTCCTGGAAGTTTAAAAGGTTGCCGAGCTTTAATAAAATTTAACATCCGTTAAAGGTTCATTTGAGTGTTTTTGAATGAGCGTGAGATTGAGAAGTTTGAGTTCATAATTAATAAAACGGCTAGGAATAGGTTCAGCCTACTGATTGAAGTGATGCACCACACCGCGTGGGACAGCTTTCTTGCTTTATTTTTCTTTCTTTCTTTCGTTCTTCCTGCTTTCCTCCATTCTGTCTCCGGGTAGACGTTTAATCTGAGCTGCGTCCCTTTGCACGCAACCTACATTTTTATTTTTTTTTTCTTGCCGCCTCCCTCTCAGCTTTGTGACTTGGGCTCCATCGATTTTCGCCCAGTCGATAGCTTGAAGTTGGAATTAACAGGGAAGCCAGCGGCACGTCCCGCAGGATCCGAGCAGTCATCCGGCTTGATGGATCAGCTCATGGAGGATGTTGCATGTGCTAGAGGAATGTGCATCTGAATACAATCCATCATTAGTCCGATATGTTCAATGATCTCCGAAACGGGCCAAATCGTGGACCAATAATCTGTCTGGCTAAATCCCTTCAGTCCCCTCCCAGGCTATAGGGACTTGAAGTATTGAAAGCTACAAGGGCAGACGAGACCAACGGCAAGAGAAAAAACCCAGCAAAACTGCTCAAGTGCACCTTCAACTTACTGCTTCCTGCAGCAGCAATAGAAAGCAATCTGATATACTTACATGAATTACATGTTTATTTTAGCTGGAAATAAGTGAAGTGAAAGTGACTAGGTGTCATTGTGAAACCAAGCACAACACACAGGGAAACACAACAAAATGCACTGTGTGCATTTTACCCATGCACATCGTGCAGAAGTTGGCAGCCATATCCAAAACCCAGGAAGCAGTGGTGGGCACGGTACCTTGCTCAAGGGAGCTTCCAACCCTGGTATCTAGTCCCATAACACTAAGCCACTGCTAATTGTCCCTCTGAGAAGACAACAAAGGCTTCTACTGTTATAAATAAGTTAATATTAGTTTATATTGTGCACTTTACACATTTTCACTCATCCCTTCTTCAATTATTTGTGCGGCTTAGGCCATCCAGGCATGCAGAGCATGCAGGCTTTTATATACGTTTTGTATCAGTAGATTTCTTCCATGATGGAAACTTTAAAAGCACCAGATTTTTTTTTTTTTGTGAATGTTTATAAAACCCAGTGTCAGTGCAAAAGTCTTCAAACCCCAGTTTAAATGTTTTGATGATTTCTCTAAGCAAAATAAGCCCACATTGTAGACAAAAAAGCATTTTCTATAAAATCTAGAGCACAATTTCCATTTTGTTAAATGTAGCATGTTGGAAAAAATTAACATAGCATTCAGCATAATGTATCATAGTCTTTTTTACACGCAGCATTTGCTCTTCTTATCCAGTCTGTTCTGCAAATGAGCAGTGTGTGCATTAAAATGTGCAAATGTCTCCAGTATAACATGTATTAAATACCATTTAACAACAGATTGAAAAATGTTTGCATTCGACTGTGCATCACTAGAACAGGCTGTAATTTCAAAGTTATTTACAATATTATTATTTGAATTGTTTATTTATTTTTTTTAACGATGTATTACTTCTGGGATCTGGGATCTCACTTCATTATATTGTAACTCACTGTACAACAGACAGTAGGTAATTACTCCTCTACAGAAATTATGCAGCAACCCTGGATGTTTTAAGGATGTTTCAGAGAAATGGTTGGTTGCTATTGTGGCGCTGCTACAAGATCACATCGTGTGAGTGTGATCAGCAGTTCCTCACCAGCTGGTCTGTTTAATCTTATTTTTACCAGTGCTTGTATGTCCAAGATGTTCAATCTTTATTAAACCCATTAACCTAACACACAGACCTCCACTCTTCATTACATGCAGGAATCAATATCATTTTTGAGAAATCTGATTTTGTGCGATTTACAGCAACAGAAAGCACTGTTGTACTTACATTTATGACATTATCTTATCCAGAGCAACTTACATTTCTTAACTACAGGACAGTCCCCCTGGAGCAACTTGGGCTTAAGGGTGTTGCTCAGGAACCCAGTGGTGGTAGTGCTGGAGGTGGGATTCAAACAATACTGTAGAAACATCTGTTAATACTTACAGCAGTATTTCAGCAAGGCTACAGCATTCATATGTTAATATACTCTTCTTCAATATTTGCACAAAATCAACATCCCTGTAGACCAATAACTCCCCAGTTTCTGTCGCCATCTCAACAGCCAGTGAGGCTTCAAGTATCGCTGATATCAGTTCCCAGACCAGCGAGGCTTGGATCGATGGAGTGGGTCAGTTCGGCGGAGAGCTTTAAAATGGTGACACGTGTCTCTCTCTCTCTTTCTCTCTTTCTTTCTCTCACCTTGGATTTAATTGACTGTCTCCACGCCAACTCTCGGAAACGCTGACGTGCCAGGATTGTGCCCATCACTGAAGAGCGTTGAGAAAGGAACGCAGCTGACGAAGAGCTGCGTCCTCTTGCAGCCTGGAGCCAGTGAATGAATTGGGCTGTCATATTTTCACTAAAGGTTACGGAAAAGGTAGAGCAGTTCTGATGGGAGCTGGAAGTAAGCGAACATTCGATATGTCAGGGATGGCGCAGATGAATGTCCTCTTGTTGTAAGTGTTTAGGCTAAACGTTGGTATAAAGCGACAGAGCACATGGGCGCAGTCCACTGTGTTCAGGAGCCCATTTGTCTTTGCTAGTTCAGTTGTCAGCAGAGTGACAGTCATAAATACCCCATGAGCTGCTCTGATAAAATGAACACTGAACCGGCACTCATCTCTCAATGTCTACCGACGAGAGAGAGAGAGAGAGAGAAACAGACAGGGGGAGGGGAGAGAGAGAGAGAGAGAGAGAGATGGGGAGAGAGAGAGACAGACAGACAGGGAGAGAGAGAGAGAGAGAGAGACAGGCGGGGAGAGAGAGGAGAGAGAGACAGACAGGCGGGGAGAGAGACAGACAGAGCGGGGAGAGAGAGAGACAGACAGGGGAGAGAGAGAGAGAGAGACAGACAGGAGAGAGAAAAGACAGGCGGGGAGAGAGAGAGAGAGAGAGAGAGAGAGAGAGAGAGAGAGAGAGAGAGGCAGGGGAGAGAGAGGAGCAGGGAAGAGAGAGAGACAGGAAGAGAGAGAGGCAGGAGAGAGAGAGGAGGAGCAGACGGGGAGAGAGAGAGACAGGCAGATGGGGGAGAGAGAGACAGACAGGCAGGGGAGAGAGAAGAGAGAGAGAGAGACAGGCGGGGGAGGGAGAGAGGGCAGGCGGGGAGAGGGCAGGCGGGGAGAGAGACCCAGGCGGGGGAGAGAGAGAGAGAGAGAGAGAGAGAGAGAGAGAGAGAGGGAGAGAGGGACAGACAGACAGACAGAGACAGACTGACAGACAGACAGACAGGGAGAGAGAGAGAGGGACAGAGAGGGAGAGAGAGAGACAGACAGGGGAGAGAGAGAGACAGGCGGGGAGAGAGAGAGAGAGAGAGAGAGAGAGAGAACAGACAGGCGGGGAGAGAGAGAGAGAGACAGACAGACAGGTAGACGGGGAGAGAGAGAGAGAAGAGACGAGGCAGACAGGGGAGAGAGAGAGAGAGAGAGGGCAGACAGGCGGGAGAGGAGCAGACAGGCGGGGGGAGGAACAGAACAGACGGGGAGAGAGAGGGGAGAGAGAGAGAGAGAGAGACAGGCAGGGGAGAGAGAGACAGACAGGGAGAGAGAGACAGGCGGGGAGAGAGAGAGAGAGACAGACAGGCAGAGGAGGAGAGAGAGAGACAGACAGACAGGTAAATGAAGGGAGAGAGAGAGAGAGAGAGACAGCGAGAGAGAGAGACAGGGGGAGAGAGAGAGAGACAGACAGACAGACAGGCAGAGAGAGAGACAGGCAGAGAGAGAGAGAGAGACAGACAGGCGGGAGAGAGACAGACAGACAGGGGAGAGAGGGGAGAGAGAGACAGGCAGGGGAGAAGAGAGAGAGAGAGACAGACAGACAGGCGGGAGAGAGGCAGACGGGGGGAAGGGCAGACAGGCGGGGAGAGAAGAGAGAGAGAGAGGCGAGGAGAGGGGAGCGCAGGGGAAGAGAGAGGAGACAGACAGGGAGGCAGACAGACAGACAGAGAGAGAGAGAGAGAGAGAGAGAGACAGACAGACAGACGGGGGGAGGTTTCTCACATCTTGAGATGGAAAGGGCTGAAACAGAATAAGGAAAAGAGAAAGAGAGAGAAATCAGTGAAAAAGGTAGCGGGAGTGGAGAAAAGAGACCCGGATTGAGAAGTAGAAAGTTAGGAGAAAGGAAAGAGTGTGATTAAAAAGGAGCGAGAAAGGAGACAGAGGAAACAGGAAAAGGGGAAAGGGGGGAGAAAGAAAGAATGGAGAGTGATAAATAGAAGTGGAGATAGAGAGACGTAAAGAGCAAAGAAAAATGAGGAGAGAAAGAATGGGACGAAAGATGGGCATGAGAGAGAGGGCACCAGGAGAGAAAAATGAAAGAGAAGAGAGAATCGGGGGGAGAGGGATAAGAGAGGATGTGACAGGGTGAGAGAGAAAGAGGAGAGAGTGAACATTAAAGACATTTTTGTGATGGATCACTCATTTCCCGTCTCAGTCGAGCACAGCTCTTCGTTGCGCCCTCAACGTCAGCCGAGTTGTCAGGTAACCGAGGCAATGTGGGCCACATGTGTCAGGTTACCGTAGTGATTGGGCTGGAGCGCAGCAGTCGCCACGCACTCCTGGTGACTAGCTGCCCTCGCAAGGTTCCCGCGGCAACAGAAAGGTAATCAGTCATGTCAGAGTGTCCCGATGCTCAGGTCAGTAAAGATCCTGCAAAAGGACGGATAGAACTTCAGAATACAGGAAGTACCTCAGATACACACTCTGTGCTTACAAAAGGAAGAGAGAAAGTTATTAAACACACACACACACACACACACACACACACACACACACACACACATACATTTGCATTCCAAATTGAAGAGTCGCTCTAAGATTCTTTCCTTTTTCCCCATATCATTTTCTAAACCTCATCACTAATGCTCATTTAAATCTGCTGCTTTCAAAAGAAATGGACAGTGATTTTATTTTAGATTGTTTTCCTTATGACTTGAGTATGAGCGGCACCTTTGTTCGCTGTTTATGTTGCATTTTTCTCCCGATTAATGTGCAGAGCGCTGCCGTCGCAAATGTGTTTTATTATTAAACCTAAAGCAGTTCTAGTGCTGCTGCAGAAAATATGCTACTTTGCGAAAGATGACAAAAAACAATCACTGGAGTTGACAAGTCTGCTCATGAAGTCAAAAACAGACAGTCCTGAGAGAACAGGCTCCATGTCTTTGATCTGGATTAAACTCGGATCAGCTCCCCGCAGATTAAAAACATAAACTGAACCTGGAACACTTACGTCCTCGTAAACACAACGCAACAGTCATGCAGTTCACTTTCTTCACCTCGATGATGAGTTTGAAAAGATCTTTGTTGTTGTTGATACCTCGCGGTCATTGCAGTCATGTTTCGCAGCAGGTGCAGACACAGGTGAGTGTGTGTTCAGGGATGTAGGTGTGTGTATGTAGGGGGAATGTTTTTAGGGTATGATTGATTAAAGGTTGCACTGCTCCGTGTGTGTGTGTGTGTGTGTGTGTGTGTGTGTGTGATTGTCCGAAGCTGAATGGTGTCTGTGTAGATTCAGTTCATTTACTGTATTGATTGAGTCACTCCGCTCTCTCTCTCTCTGTGTGCACGACTCCTCTGTTGCTGTGGGCTCTCTGTGTTCGGACACCGTGTTCACTGTACAGACTTTTAACCAAACCCAAAGAGTTCTTTGCTTCATCTGATCTCTCTTTCCCTCTCTCTCTGTCATTGTCCCCCCCTTTTCCTTTTATCTTTTCTCTCCCTTGCCTTCTGTTTTCTTAATCTCATTCATTTTTCTTTCCTTCTTTGACCCCTCTCGGTTTCTCTCTTGGTTTTCTCTGTACCAATCCTTACATTTCTTTTACTCCACTTTTTTTTTTCTTTTTTCCCTTTCTGTATCTCTCCATTTAGCCTGTCTTTTTATTTTTACCGTTATTTGTCATGACTTTCTCTCTACCTTGTTTGCTTGCCTGCTTCTTTCTTTCTTTCTTTCTTGCTTCAGACTATAACGGTACTTGGCTCCACATCATCATCATAGAATGTAAAACCAAACCTTTCATTTCTCTCTCTCTCTCTCTCTCTCTCTCTCTCTGTGTTCTTGAGTGACTCTGTGGGGTGACTGGTGCCATATTGCCTTCATTCATCATGATCATGACAGAGTATGTCAGCAGGGTGTTCGTCCTCCACTCTTACACACACCTGCCCACATGGGCGCACACACACACACACACACACACACACACACACACACACACAGAGCATCTGCCTTAAAGGTCTGATATGCAGGACTATGATGAAGTGTTTTTTTGTGGTACTCTTTGCTGGTGTTTTAATTCAAGAAGTTTTAATTCTGATGGTATCTGGGACTTAGTGTAACAAGCTGGAGTGGGAGAAACCCTATGAGCCAGTGTGTGAGATTCCAGAACAATGAACTTGTCTTTATCTTGCCAACAAACTTGTCCTTGTAGAGCAGTTGGACAAGTTTAAAAGACTGATGGAAAACAATCCATTCTGCCATGATGGCTGCAGGTGAAAGTTTGGGCATAACATTATGCTGACAATTTAAGCTGCCGCTCTGACTGGGCTGACGCGGAGCTGAACTGGGCAGGTCGGAAACCTCAGTAAAGTTGCCCTCAAGCTAAAATCAGTCCAGTAAAAAAGCTACACTTAATATCTTCAACTGCATGTCACCTCAATATATAGATGCAATTACCCTTATTCACCTTTTCATTGGAAAGCTTGTCCATCCTAGCAACAGTTGCTATGAACGAATGCAGCACCGGTAAGTTGTTGTGACATGATCTGCGCTAAATGTGTGACGCGGTTTGCATGATGCATTAGGCTTCCATTCCTTGTTAGTCTTCACCGGAATGACCGGAGCGAGTGTGTGATGTGTGGATGAGTGTGTGAACGGCTAGAGATGAGAAAATGTCGCAGGTTGATGGGGTTTGCTCCTGTCAGTGCAGCGTGTGGTGGCAGGCAGCTGGAGCTCAGCGGGAGTTGAGCAGCCTCTAACCTCCTCCACCAACTAAATGTCAGAGAAAAAAGAGAGGGATGAAAAAAAGGCATTCCAACGCTCTCTTATCCTTTACGTTCCCCTCTTCAAATCGGTCTGATTAGTGCTCCAACACCGCTGAAGCAGGCTGGACAGTTTCTGATTACGATGGTCATCATAATAACTAAGGCGGCCCTGGAAAAGAGAAAAATGTCTCCAGATATAATGGACAAATATAAAATGCATTGTACAAATTGAACAAATGCGCATCAGAATTCTAATTCATTTGCTGAATCTGAGGGAATATTACCTGCATAAGTTTTGGCACCCTTTAACCTCTAGTACTGAAGTCCCAGCCTTCACATGTCTCCTGTAGCCAATTCAGAGTCTCTGCTTGTCTTCAAAGAATGCATCTAGTTCGGAAGTTTTAAGCTCATTTCCTCTCAAAAGTGATATAAAGTTTTGAGATGGCAAAACCCATTCTTTTACATTTGCGCCATTTAGCTGACGCACTTATCCAGAGCGACTTCCAACCACTCGGGCTTCAGGGTCTTGCTCATGAACCCAATGGTGGGATCTGAACCTGTGACCTCTTGATCCATAGGTCCGTCTTGATCAATAGGTCTTGTTGTAATGTCCAACCTTTTTTCAGTCTTAGGGCTACTGCATGTACCAAAGTAATAATATAGTAGTGCATTTTTTTTTTTTTAGTTCAATTCAGGTTACACTGCAAAATGGTTCAGTTGTAAAATATGCAAATTATACATTGCCATTCTAAATGGATAAACTTCCTCCTGGCAGATAGTTTGTGGCTGATAGGTTGTCTGCAGTTGGTTGGAAGGAGAGGAATGAGGTTCAAACGCTGATATACAAACTTAAGTTTAACAGTCGCTTATTCCCCTAATCATAGGTCCACTATGAGGAAATTCTGATGCCCTGCAAGTGAAACATTAATATATTCAAAAAGACCAATTTTAAAGAATATAACAAGTGCTTATTTCTCAGAAGGACCCTTTATTCTTCCGCAGTGATCTAATGAGGTCCCAGGGGTTGATGGACTGCTTCTAATTTAGCTACCTCAACCGGGAATTTGGTTAAGATTGACCTGAAGAAGTGCAGCTTTAGAGGAATTCGAGTTTTTTTTCTTTTTTTTTTAATAATAATAATAAAATCAACAGCTTTTGTATTGGAAGTAACATTGCTTATATTTGACTTGGGCTGATCGCAGCAGGATTTGTGCTTTCAAGTCTAGAGGTTTTACTCTAAGCTTCTTCAAAGACCTGGTAAAAAAGCTCGCTCACCAGCAGACAATGGTGGCAATCTGTTCCCAAAGAAACCTATGATGTATAATGAAGTCTGATTTCCTTTATTCATAGAGCTCTCAAAGCTACTTCTAAAAAGCTACTCCTAGCTTTTCTGTGCTTCTCTGGAATTAATTGAATGTTTTGAATCCACTGAACTCGTCGAATCTGCTCCTTTCCCTCAACATTTGATTGCCTCTGGGCAGCTTTGTTTAAAGGAACCCCCGAGCATTATTCAACCTAATCTCTGTTTGGCACATCAGTAGTTCTCGGTCAGCTACCGCAGACAATCATATCACTTAGCATTGAGAGGAAACCTGTTGACTTCAATGCACTGATTATTCAAACCAATGGGAATCTGCTGAAGAGTCTAATAATTTACAGGAAAACAATAGTGCTGCAGATGCAGGAGATAAGAAACACAAGAGCTAGAACGCTGCTTTTCGATTCGATAAAGGTTTGAAATGAAAGAAGAAAAAAACATTTGTAGGTAAAATTGTGTGCAATTTGGAACTACTGATTCAACATTTTTACACATATAACAGTAAAATGCAAGATCTGAAATGTACCCTGTGTATAAAAGAAGAGTATGCTTTGGGTGTAAAAATAGAAAGTAGCCCTTTCGGGCATATTTATACTAGCTGATTGCTTCCAATGCAAACTGATTTGACTATAATTCAAAAACAAAACTTTTCAAATGTTTAAAAAACGTATTTTAAAATGTAGGGAGTAAAAGGAAGGTAAAAAAAAAAAAAAAAAAACTAACCAGAAAAATAAATGCTCAAGCCCAGATACATGAAAGCTGTAAGGTATTTTTGATTAAAGTGAAAGTGAAAGTGACAACCCTTGTCATTGCGAGGTCACAGCACAGCACACGTGAACCACAACGACATTGGACCTCTGCTTTTAACCCATGCAAACACCATGCAGCAGTGGGCAGCTATTGAAAGCACCCGGGGAGCAGTGACGGGGATGGTACCTTGCTCAGGGGTACCTCAGGGCAACCTACTTGAGAGGGAATCGAACCCACAATCTTCCGATGCGGGGGCTTAAAGAAGATTAATTTCTTCTTTAAGTTGCACGTTTTTGATTAGATTTTTTTCCGTATATAATAGATATACCGATGCTTTTTTAAGTACATTCTGAGGTGGTTTGGGGGGATCAAAAATTTAAATGTACAGCACTGTGCAAAAGTTTTAGGCAGGTGTGAAAAAATGCTGTAAACAAAGAATGCTTTCAGAAATTGTTAATCATTTCTTTTCATCAATCAACAAAATGCAGTGAGTGAACAAAAGAGAATCTAAATCAAATCAATATTTGGTGTGACCACCCTTTGCCTTCAAAACAGCATCAGTTCTTCTAGGTACACTTGCACACAGTTTTTGAAGGAACTCGGCTGGTAGGTCGTTCCAAACATGACTGTGTTTCAACCTCCGTGTGACACTGATGATCAGACACCGACTATAATCCAACAAAATCCCTGACTTTGTGCAAGTGTACCTAGAAGAATTGAAGCTGGTTTGGAGGCAAAAGGTAGCAACACCAAATATTGATTTGATTTAGATTTTTCTTTTGTTCGCTCACTTTGCATTTTGCAAATTGATAAAAATAAACAATCATTATTTAAATTTCTGAAAGCGTTCTTTGTTTACAGCATTTTTTCACACCTGCCTAAAACTTTTGCACAGTGCTGCATATGAAATGAGGAAAGTAATGTACAGTTTAGTCGATGATGATCATCATATGGGATTCATCCATCAATGATAAATGGTCAGATTCTAATGCCTGGAGCTGCTAATCCATGATTAATTGAAGCTTGATGTTTCATTAGGTTTACATTAAAGTTGTTTTCAAACAGAGATTTTAATGTGTTATCGCGCTTTGTCCACCACCTGTGGCAGCTGGTGGTCCGTTAAGCACTGCCTTTCATGTACCTCTCAGTTTTTTTTTTAATGAACAATTAGTGTCAGTAATGGCTGTAGATGGTGGCTGGTGATTTGCACTGTGCTCGACTTGGATTAAAGAAATTTCAAAGAGCTGTGTTGTTGCTTCCTGTCTGTCCCCTCACCGTGTGCTTTGAATACACTCGCAGCCATTGTAGTGACTCAGCCGAGCGTTTTGTCCTTTCATGCGACGGAGGCAGAAGGTCTGATTAGCGTCATGCTCTCATGGTTGGTGTGTGCGCATGTGTATTTGACTCACTTTTTGTGCCTGAAAAGCATGGTCGGCGTGGTGCGTTGAATCTATAAGCTCTGTTCTTGCTGGTTTTGTGATGGGCGCAGCTGGCTGGCTCCGGCACTAATTGCGTTTGGGGAGGATTAATTGGGGTGCCAGCTTGGATCCAGCCCACATCCAGGTAATTTAAAGATCTTATCTGGCCCCTTGCTGCTGAGCACACTGTGACTCATAATATTTGTGTAAAATGATTAATCATGCTAATCTGAGTGCCGTGCCACTCTCTTTTTAAAAAGGCTTTAAGAGAATGAGTGCAGAATGGAGCCATTCATAAATAGGTCAGCACAACAGAGTGCTAAACTTCACTGCTTAAGATATTGTCAAAAACATGGATCTGTGGACATGCAGCTAAAGGTATACTGCACAATAGAGCCAATGATCAATATCATCAATATAATACGTTTAATAGTTTATCAGTAAAATCTAGTAAAAATCAAACAACTGGTGCTTTTTATAAACAGTTATGTGAACTGCAACAAAAAAAGAAATGAAATCCATCGACTTCCACACCCTCAAGAGGCCCGCAGGCCCTCAAGAGCTTTTCGGTTCAAATTTTGCCCCATTTTAAGATTTTCAACAGTTTCCTTCAAGTGAAAGTGACTAACCTTGTTATTGTGAAACGCAGCACAGCACAACACAAACCTCTGGGTTTCACCCACACACACACACATGCAGCAGGGGGCAGCTATTGAAAGCACCCGGGGAGCAGTGATGAGGACGGTGCCTTGCTCAAGGGTACCTCAGGGCAACCTATTGGTCTGGGATTTGAACCCAAGACCATCTGATCCAGGGGCCAACTCCCTAAGACCACCGCTGCCCCTTCAGTTATCTAACCATCTAAAGTTATTTTTCTCAGCTTATCTTGATGCTGTCAAAGATAAATGTTTGTGGTTGGCCAACAGTCAAAAAGATTAAACAGCTTGCTGGTAATTTAATAGTCCCTGGGGGCCAGTTAGGAATTTGGAATGGACTTTATTTTAGACAGTGGACTTTATTTGGACAGTGGGACAGTGCGTTTAAAAGAATGTAAATTTTTGACTCTCTCTATGTTTCTGAATAATCAATTTCAAATTTGAGCAACCAGAGAAGCTTTGTAGCCCAGACACACTGCGAGTTCAGTTTTTATGCATTACTGGTCCCTGCCGTGCTTCTTGATAGCACTGATCATCTCTGGTTCTTCAGCAGGATATTTCCATCCTACCAAAAGTCCTTCTCTGGCTGGGCATGGTTTCCTCTAGTCCTCCTCGCCTGTGTAGTACTATTGACCTCTGTTCCATTGTGCACCACAATATCCCACAGCTAACACTCTGGGGCGATGAATCCTTGGGGCGGAGGCGGTCGATAACCCGCCCAGCCATATAATCGGGGGGAGCAGGGCACGGTGGGACAGCCGGCAGCCTTCACCGTGAGAGCTTGCCTTTTGTTTAGCAAATGACTTTGTGGCGGCTCTCACCTCTTTAGAAATTTGGATTGGAAAAGGTGCTCAGAGAAGACTTTTAATTGTGTTCACCACTAAAGGATGAAATTGAGCAGGAGTGAAGTGCTTTTGGTGCATCGATTTCTCGCCTGACTCTGAGTGTCTGTGTGTGTGTGTGTTGCTGGATGGGCAGGTGTGTGTGTGTGTGTGTGTGTGTGTGTGTGTGTGTGTGTGTGTGTTGATGGGGGCGTGGGGTGAGTCAGATAGAGAGTTGGACAAACGCATCCCACTAAATCACCCCGGCAGCATGTGAATGAGCCGTCTTCCTGCAGCCTGCGCACAGAAAGCCAAAGTGGGCTCCAAATTGAGAGAAAGCTATTTACAAAAAAAAAAAAGAAAAAAGAAAAGAAAGAAAGCTGGGGCTGTTCATAAAGCAGTAGAAAATGCTTTCAGCGGCCAATTATTATTCCAAAAAGTGACGGAATGTCCGAAATGGAGATCCGTATTCCATTATGAGGTAGTTGGCCCTTTTTTAAACAACTTTGGATTTTAAAGTGTTTTCTGTGCTTTTCTGCATGGCTTTGCATATCGTCCCTTTCCTAAAAGTCTCTGATCTCTAAAGGGATCTTAGCCCAGGACTCTGATTAGTTAGCACTGTGTAATTGAACAGATGAGGAACTCACACCCCAGTCTGGTGTTAGGAGGACCTTGGTTTTATCCACTACCCTCACCAACCGCTAACACATTATATTCCAGGCTGTTCTCCTGCCATTCCCATCAGTCCATTTCCCCTGAAATGTATACTTGATGAAAAGGTGGTGCTTATAAATAAAACAAAGAATGTCCTTCCTTGTTTGAATGACTCATATACTCTGATCTATTCTCAATATCTGCAGTCTGTGAAGCAGGTGGGACACTTCTTTATTTCTGCTCCGCCTTCATTTCGCCTTCCATGATTGGCCGTCACAGTCGTTATGGTGATCGTTCTCTGTACCTGAGTGTTCCCGTGGTGATGAGCTCATGACTGACATGAGTTGTTGAACCCCACGGCTACAGGGTGGCTGCGGAGCCATGAGGTTGCCATAGCGATGAAAGATGTCTGGGAGGAATATACCCGCCCCGTCGCTCGCCTGTGCTTTCTCACTCTCTGTACTTTCATCTACTTTCTTCCTCGATCTTTTTATCCTTCTCATCCACTCTTTTTTTTTTTCTTCTTTTCATATTTTTCTCTTTTGTTCTGTTTTTCTTTTTCAACTTCTCTCTGTTTTTCTCCATTTTGCTCTCTCTGTTATCTGTTTACTCTCTCTGTTCTCTATCCCTGTCTCCCTTTCTCATTCTCTCTGCTGTCCATCTTTCTTTCGCTCTCCCTCTCTTTCCTTTTGCTTTGCCTTTGTCTCTCTCACTCTCGCGCGCTCTCTCTTTTTTCTGGTTTATCTCCTGGCAATAGGGATGGTTCCTCATGTGTTTGCAGAGCCGCTCCCTGACGACCATCTGTCTCCATCCAGCCTCCTCACACACTCCTGCTTCGCTTGCACCTCATGCAAAATTCATGAAAAAGCAAAGCTGCCACCAAATAATCTTATGGGCCAATTTAAACTTCCGCACAGGGTGTTTGTTGTCTATATTTTCCTTTTAATTCAGTTATTTATTAACCCCTTCTCACTAACGGCCAGTTTGCAGGACCGGGTTCCACTTCCTCATTCTCATCACTACAGTAGGTACAAGTAGCTGCTGAATAAATCATAGCAGTTACTGAGTAATGAGGCTTAAGATTTATAATGGAACATTAAACCTACAGCAGAAAATCTTACTGGTCTACTGTTAACACTGTCGTTTTGGGACTTTTGGGGCTTTTTTCCAGGTTTGTTTCAAGTTCAAAAAATAACCAATGTGGCAAGAACTGTAAACTCAGCAATGAGTGGGGAATAATTCACATAATTCACAATAAAGGGGGTAAATCATTTCCAAACCCATCTGCTTATATTATGAGCCTTTGCCAATATGAACAAATGCACTCAGAGACGTTCAATTTAATAAATGGAATATTATTGAAATTGAATATTAATAAGAATAGTATGTAAAAAAAAAAAAATCTAATTGAAATAGATGAGAAGGTATATGGACAGATGAGGAAGAAGGGTGCAGTTAAAGGAATGATGGAGATAAGAGCATTTATGGAGGAGCTAAAGAGGGATAAGGAGGCAGTTTGGAGAGATGGAGGGATTTGGAAAAGATGGGGGCAGTCAGAGGAGGAATGAAGGGATGAGAAGCAAGATGGAGGAGAGATGAAAAATGGGATGGAGGAACAATGGGGAGAAAAAATGGATGAGGAGGCAAAGAAATGAGAAGTTGGAGAGGGCGTGTAAGGAGAGAGGGACTAAGACGAGAAAGAGGATGGAGGAGGGATGGGAGATGCCAGGATGAAAAGTGGGGGTGGGGGAGGGTAGCAGAGTTGCGCACACACACACACACACACAGTGTAACGGTGTTCTACTGGTTAGGGATGAGGCCTCAGGATCAAAAGGTCATGGGTTTGAATCCTGGACCGGTAGGTTGCTCTGAGTTACTCTTGAGCAAGGTACCGCCCCAGTCAGTGCTTCAAGGGCACTGAACATATCCGCCCCATTGCTGCAAGGTGTGAAAGGCAGAGGCTGCCTTTCAGAGGTGTTTCACAATGATGGTCACTTTCACTTTCACATACAGCTGAGGAGAGTAAAGGAAGGAAGTGAAGAAATGAGGGAGCGAGACATGGGAAGATGGGGAAACAGGAGAGACTGAGGTGTGAGAAAGAGGTAGATAGAGGAAAAAGTGAGAGAGATAAAAGGGAGAAGCAGGGTGAGAGAGAGAGAGAGAGAGAGAGAGAGAGAGAGAGAGAGACTTCACTGCTCTTTGTGGGGGGAAATAAAAAGTCGCTGCCATCTCCTGGCGTTTGTTTTGATTTAAAGTGACGGCCCAGAGCTCACTCCGGTTCCGTTTTCTCCTCCTCTCCCGTCTGTGTGTTGCAGTTTATTCCTCAGTGCCGGCGTGTACTCCTTTACACACTGTTGCGTTGTCACATTAAACATTCTGTTTGGTATTTCTGCTCTCAGTCTTACTGTCACAGTGCAGCATTTAGCAGCGGCCTGTCACCGCAGACACACTGGAATCAGTCACTTTATACCTTTAATCACTCACACTGTCAACCACAAACCTGCCTTCCTCATGATGATGATGATTACAGAGTTCCTCATAACTTGTCTCTATTTTATTTATTTATTTATTTTTGCTTTTTAAGCTGCTTTGCAACATTATTTTATAGCTGAGTACTTTTTTGTCGACCCTAATATTTATTAAAAAGAATATTTTTGACCCAATATTGTTTTTAATGAACTCATTAATGCATTTATTCATTTATGTATGGTTCATTATATTTGCCATTGTATATTTTGCTTTATGCTCATGCAACTATGCACAATGATCTGATCAAAATAATCACCCCAGTCATGCAGTTATTTATTTAGTTAATTAGTTCATTTATTTATTTCTTTTTTTAAAACCTTATTTAATTTTGCAGTGTTCTTTTGCCAAATATTATTTTTATGCAATTAAGCTTAATAGTCGGATGAAATTAAAATACAGTTCTATCATATTTAATGATTTGGGTCTTTTATACTATGATTTAGACCCGAATAACTACATCATCATCATCATCATGTACTTTCTAAGGAACTGATCCTAGAATATACCAGGGGAAAAAACAATAATCGCCTGGTAACCAATAACCTGAAACATCTCCAGCTCCCACTGTGAGGCGGTACAGGGTCTGGAGAGTGACGTCATGTATCGGCCAGTTGGTTTCGGTGTTGTAACGGAGAATAAAAGGTGATGCCCACCTCTCACACCAAGCCAAAGCCTTCTGTATTGTATCCGTCCAGGTCTGAAGTTGGGCACATGTGTCCTGATGCCAGGCCATAAACAGTTCCAACTCCTAGCGTTTAACTAGGAGCTGACCTCTTCTCCACGCAGGTTCTGATTGAGAGTGGTCCTTATCAGCAGCACTGCAGAGGAGAATGGAGCTGGATGGTGAGGGCGATGTCACACTGCTGCCACACGTTATCACTGCCATCGAGCGGCTTTCACCAGCGGCCAAAACAACCCCTAAAGCTGGCCCTGATGGACATCACAGAGCTTTCACCACAGCACCTCCCCGCTGAACACTCCATGTTTTGACTGCAGATCAAGTGAAGATAAAGAAGCTGTCTGGCCCGAAGCCACAGTTTATAGGTCACACTGTCAACTATATCTTCAAGTGAGAACGCCAGTCTGGAAAAAAGAGCAGGACACCACGTCTCACACGCCAACGATGGGCTGAATTAGATAAAAATAAACCATGTCTATGATTGCTTTCTCCTCCTTCTCTTCCACCCTTTCCTTCTCATTTTTCTTTTCTTTATCTGCTCTTCCTCCTCCTCCTCCTCCTCCTGTTTCTTATTTGTCATCTTCTTCTTCTCTTGTTGTGTATTTGTTGTTGTTGTTTCCATCTTCCTTCTCCTCCTCTTTTTTCCCTTCCTTCTCATTTTTCTTCTTCTTCTTCTTCTTCTTCTTCTATTCCCTCCTTTCCTACTCATTTTTCTTCTTCTTTATGTTCTCCTCCTCCTCATACTTTTCCCTCTTCATCTCCTCCTCCTACTTCTTGTTCTTCTCCTCCTCCTCTTTCTTCTTTTCTTCCTCTTCTTTATCTTCTGCCTTTTTCTTCTCATTTTACTTCTTTTCATTTCCACCTTCTTTTTGTCCCCTGCTTTTTAAAATGTTCTCCCCCCCTACTTCTCCTATTCCTTCTCCTCAGGCTTCTTCTGCTGAACTATTGTTTATATTACTAATGACTTATATAGAATGTAGTTAAAACATTATTGCTCACTTCTGTTATTATAAATTTAAATTCATGCCAATTTCATTATTGAATGGTATTTGTATTGTCTTTTAATTATTGATAAACTCAATATAGTAAGCACTTAAAACATTACAACAATGAAAATGGAACAGTCAGTCAGTCAGTCAGTCATTTTCTGCCGCTTGTCACAAGTGGGGTCACGGGGGAGGGCTGGAGTCCATCCCAGCTCACACAGGGCGAAGGACGGGGGAACACACCCCTGGACAGGTCGCCAGCCCATTGGAGAAAATGGAACAATAGACGAGAATAAGAAAACATTCTAAATCATCATCAAAACTTTTCTAGCTGTGCTTTGAAAAAGGCTGATGTGTGTTGAGCCTGTTCAGTTTTGACCACTTGGGAGGTCGTGACATGCCTTTCTTTAGGCAAATGCATGGCCACCACCCTTTTCTAATGCCTGTCCATCTGTGAATGCATTCCCAAGCCCCCAACTGCTTTGTCAAGTGGCTCAACCCCTTTGGAGGAGAAGCACTTGACAGTGATTGGCTGGTGTGTCACTTGACCATAGAGGAGTAAGAAACCTGTTCTTTTCCCCTCTCAATGCAAATGTGCCCAGTCATGCCTCTGAAGGCCCTGAAGTTGAGGCTGAGTTTTAAAAGAATGCTTTTGAATGGAAATCTTTTTTTTTCTTTTCTTTAGCATTTCCTCTCAAGCTCACTATTTTCATCCCATGATTAAAAACATGAAGTTTATAAAAATACAAAGAATTCATGGAAGTACAAAAATAACTAAGTTTATAGCAAGCCATTTGTTAATCAGTACACTAATATATTTTCATACCAAGCAGGAAACGTAAAAGAACAATGAGAATAGGCTCCTTCTGTATTTTACCCAGCAGTTCACACCAGACTAAACAGATGAGGAGAAATGAATCCATGAGGTGGTGTAAAAAGGAACATTTACAGTTCATTAATGCATTTTTGGGTGATTATTTTGCGTCCATTTTTAGACCAACTAGCTCTGAGGGAGAACACTGCCTATCTAACCATGGCCAGCCTGACTGACTTTGTGCTCAGAGTAATGTTAGAGGCGATTCCATCTATCCAGAGAGGTTGAGACTAATTTGAACCCTGGTAGATCCCTACTCAGGCAAAAAGTTTCATTTCTTTGATGTGTTACACAAATGCAGAGAGAGTTCTCTACAGCTGTTTGATTTCTGACATATTTAGAGGTCTTATGTCACTTTACTTAGTCGAGAATGCATTTGTGCAAGATTGTTCGTGTTCGTCATGTTCGTCTCAAAATCAACAATGATACTGAAATACTCCCAATTATTAGCCCCTGCTGCCGGGAGCTTACTCTTGTGTTTCATTGTGTGGAGACAAATTCCAACCTCCTGCACGGCCTTGAGGATTGGATGCCATGAATTTCTCAACATGGTATTTACCATGAAAAATCTGTTTTTGGGCCTTTAGCTAAACCACTTTCTATTTCCTCAGCTGAATTCCAGTGGTACTTTTTTTTTTTTTTTTTTCTGCACAAGATTTCTCTTCTCTCAGATCGGCTGTACTCTAATCTGTCTCCATCTATATTCATCCGCACTTCAATTACTTTCCGTGTTTCATCTCTACTCTGCCATTTCTCTTTCTCTCTCTCTCTCTCTCTCGCTCGTTTTTTCCGTGTCAGCTTGCTCGGATGGAGGGATGAGGCAGAGGGGTGAGATGGAAGGATGGCTGTTGGCTGTCCAATTTTACGGCTGGCTACTCTTCTCTTGTTTGTGTTTCTTGTGCATCCGACTTTTTCAAAAAAGCTCCTTCGGATGTGCTCCTGAGATGAGGGGTTGGGTGGCTTAGTGATCTTGTTTTGTATCCTCTTAAAAACCAATGTGCTGAAAAAAGGCTCCCTAATGAACACTAACACAGGATTTTTGTGAGACTAGCAAATACGACACATCTTGACCAAATGCAATGACCAATTAAAGATTCCTCCTAGAACCATAAATCCAATCAAACACCTCGAGCACCCTCGTTTTTTGCGTCCGTCATCAATAGAACTGCAGCTACTGAATATTTCCAGTCAAATCAAACCTCCCATCGCTTTTACACAGGTGTGAAGATGAGTAAAAATCTTAGGTGTATAATACCTTACAATGATATTGTATTTACATTAAAAATATATTAAAAATATAAGTATTCTCAAAATTGATTTGAGATTTCGAGATTGTCAGTATAGGTCTATGGTGGTAAAGGTGGGATATTTGAGTGTATGGCTTTTAACCAACACACCAATGATAGCAGCATGATGACCTGGGTGAAGAAGCTTCTCTGCTGGTTCCGGATTTAACGCTTCTCTACATCAGCTTGGCCGCTGAGAAAGAAGACAGTGGCTTGCATAGGTGGTGTCTTTCATAATCCTCCTAGTCCTTGGGCAGCAAGCATCGCAGAGCAACTGATCCCGAGCTCAGAGTGCTGTGCCGTTCCTGTACCAGTCAGGGTGCTTTCTTGTCCTCTGGACGTGGGGCGAAACTTCATGCCAAACTTCAATGGTAGAGTGAGCTATTGTGACTTCTTTGCCACCCGTGTGTTGTTTCCTGTCCGAGTAAGTTCCTCTGTGATGTGAACACAAAGAACTTGAAGCGGCTGACCCTCTCTACAGTGGCTCATTGATGGTGATGGGAGCGTGCCCTTTCTCCTGCTCACTGAAGTGCACTATCAGCTCCTTAGTCTTGTTGACGTCGAGGCAAAGGTTATTTTCCAGGCAGCTATTGTGTCAGGAAGCTAACCTCCTCTCTGTAGACTGCCTGGTCGCTGTCGGAGATCAGGCCCTCGACTGTTGTGTTGTCTGTGATGACATTGTAGCATCTCACTGTGCAGTCATGGGTGTAGGAAGTACAGGAGGGGCACACAGCCCGTGATGATGATCAGTGAGGAGAACGGCCTGTCAGAAAGTTCAGGATCCAGTCAATGTGTTTCCGCTTGAATCAGTGAAATGATTCTGGCTTATTATGAGTATTGGAGATGAGAAATTGCCTCTAGGTGTGTCGGGTTTCTCTGGGTGTCCACAGTGTAGGTTGTTTCTAGGTTCTCCTGACCCCCTGGTTAGGATAAGCAGTTCAGATAATGGATGGATGGATTTTTTGCTGGATAGTCCTACAACCCTACAACCCTTTAATTCGGGGTATTTATTTAGATGCATGTATGTAAGCCATCAAAAGGAAAACATGTTCAAATTGATTCTTGGTTTACTCAGTACCTTCTTTTTCAATGTCTGCATTATTTTATTTCCCGCTGAATAAAGCAGGATGACCACACGGCCTGTGATGGTAGAACCAGGCATTTTTGTTTGTTTACATAAAATATCCTGCAGCAGAAGTCTTGGAAGTGTGTGTGTGTGTGTGTGTCTGTACGTGCGGTGACCTCAGGTCAAATCCATAATAGGGGACTTAAATTACCCATTAGGAACCCAATGCTCTGGTGCTGCATATGAAACACACACTCTCACATATATATACACACCCACACTCCTGTGTTTCTATGGAAACTCTGCCTATGTCACATTTTCCCCTTTTGGACTGAAAGCGGGCATTGTTAAACTCCGGGTGCCTCTCTTGACCTCGCAGGCCTGTTTCTGGCATCCACACGCATGCTTGTCAATCCTCGTCTATTCTGCCATTGGTTTTGACACACACCAGAACCCCTGGAGTTTATTGGAAACACACATGCAGAACCCCGTGCGGGCGCTTTTGCGTTGCAACAACACAAAATTCGTCTTTCAGGCTGAAGGTCATGTTCAGCTTCGGAGGAGCTGGACAGGTTCAGCAGTGAACGTTTCTGGAAACAGGATAGTTTTTTTTTTTTTTCCTTCTACCTCTTCTCTCATTTTTTAGTTGATTACCTCTCCTGCGCCCTCTCGCCAGTTTCCGCTCCTCCACCCTGAACCATTTTGATGAAATTTCAAGAGCTCTTCTGAAAAACCTCCACTTGTAAAATGTTCTTTTCCTCCCGAGAGGACGACTTTAAGGAGCTCTTGTTAACTGAAAGGAACAAGAATGCAGCGCATCAATTCCTGTCATCTTGCACCCTCAAGGGTCCACCTAGTCCACACGTCCCTGAGACTGACTCTCTTTGAGGTGACGGAAAGCCTCTCTTTGTGTGTTCTGTGACTTTATTGTGCTCAAAGATGGCGGAGAGGAACTGGATGAGGGTTGCCATCGATGGAATTGTGTTGTCCTTGACCTCTTAAGATGTTTCTCTTCATGAAACCTCTGAAATGGTACTTTTGGAAGAGATTCATTTAAGAAGGTAGATTATATAGGTCGTTTTAGAGCATTCCTAATGCCACTTTTATTGTGAAATGTTGAGAGACTGTAAAAATAAGAAGTACAAACCAGGGCAGGTAAGGTTTACATAGGAATGTTTTGATTAGATCATCAGTAAATAGCGAACAGCGCTAGATCAAAATGAAGTGAAAGTGACAATGCAGCATCAGCACACAGTTGAACCTCAACAAATTTGCCTTCATTTACCCACACATGCTGTGCAGCGCTGGGCAGCCATACCCAGTGCCCAGGGAGCAGTGATGGGGATGGTACCTTGCTCAAGGGAAACTTAGTTCAACATACTGGTCTGGGATCTACTGCTCTGGCTGTGGGGCCTAGTCCCTAATGACCAAGCCACTGCTGCCCCTTTAAATCCTACAGTCAAATCTCTTCATGTACTGTATGTGTGTAGAAGGATGGAATACACAAATACACCTCCTTGATCGGGTGCCGTCATCATGACATCTTTTCCTTTTGGTTAATTCACCTCTGCAAGTTGAATATCTTGGGGACTAGGAAACCCATCAACTCTAGGAAAGATACCTGTCAAGGGACCATGTCCTACATTTTTCATGTATTTTTCTGCTTCAGGTCCAGGAATGAAATTTGTGTGGTTTTATGTCACTTCTGTCTTTGCGAGCTGGGACTCCACGAATCACATCATAGGACCAGTGCTTTGAGGACGACCACAGGCTTTCTCTGAGTCATCTTTTCAAAGATGTCTGTGCTGGCAGTCATCAAACTGAGTGACGGGGGAGAGGGAGGGCTACTCTACTCACCCGCTGACACCCTCTAACTTTTCTAACGTTTTGGGGTCTCCGTCTGTCCGTCTGGCTGTCTGTCTGTTTTACTTTTGTCTGTGTGTCTTTTTTTTCTCCTCTCTGTTTACCTGTTTCTATCTCTACTCTCGCTCTCTCGCACATTCTTTTTCTTTCTCCCTCTCTCTTTCATTCTGTCTCCCTCTTGTTCTCTCTCTCTCTCTCTCTCTCTCTCTCTCTCTCTCTCTCTTCTAATTTTCTTTATTTCCCTTGTGTGTTCTTCCTGTTACTGCTTTCTTATTCACCCTCCCTCTCTCTCTCTCTATTTCTATTGTGTGTCTGTATTTTGTCTGTATTTTTCTCTCTTTCTTTGTTCCAATCTGCAAACTGAAAATGACTAAAATTGGTAATCTGGGAGACATCATGACTTCAGGTCAAAACAATAGACTATAAGAAGAAATTTTCTCCTCTGAAAAGCAGGCGGAAAGTCAGCTCTTATGCCGCAGTGACAGTTGCTGGTGTTTTTTTTTTTTGTTTGTTTTTTTTTTCTTTTCTAGATGAGGTTTTTAACAGAGCTCTGCTCATAGTTCCATCCCTTTTCCACCTGTTGGACCGCTCACGACTGAATGGTGTGTTTCTCCATCTGTGTTGTTCTGTAACATGAGCGGAGCAGCATCAGGGTCACCACAAGTGGAGATTTGTCCTTGACTGCAAATCTTTCTGATTATGCAGAGCTCATGGCTCATCTGTATGTGTGTGTCAGTGTGTGTGTGTGTGTGTGTGTGTGTGTGTGTGTGTGGCTGATTGAAAATGCCTATAGCGTTCCGCTAAAGAGCTGCACACTCCAAACCAGCCCGACATCACCTGCACAATTTTCCCCTCCGCTGAGTCCTGGATCTGACTGCAAGTAGTGTCATTATTACACACACACACACACACACACACACACACACGCACACCATTCTACTGGAGGAGAAAATCACTGAGTTGATACAAGGCTGCTTTGACACACGTGAAAAATTTGGTCATTCAGAAAAGCTTCATTGCAAAGGATGTAATTTCTAAGCATGCGCACACTCACACACTCACACACCCACACACACACACACACACAAGGCTGTGAGGTGCTATCGCTTGGCTGCTTTATCGATTGTCTGAATCACTCAACACTCCAGGGTGCAAACTCTCCAACACTGTCTGTGTTTGTGTGTGTGTGTGTGTGCGTGTGTGTTTGTTGCCCCTTCCCACACACCACTCATGAGAATTAGATTTGCCGTGTCTGTAAATTCAGACTTTTTCTGCTTCATCATCCAGTGTTTTCATCCACACATCCTCACCTAGTTACTCACACTCTGGATTTCTTCTCTTTTCCTATTTTGCTGTCTCTCTCTCCCTGTCTCTCTCTCACACTCTCTGTCCTCAGTTCTTCCTTTTTGCATGATTTTCTCTCCCCCTGCTCTCTCTCCATCTTTTGATCTGCTTTTCCCCTCGTCTGTCCTTTCTGTTCTCTCTTTATTCTTTTTTTCTTTCTTTCTTTCTTTCTTTCTTTCTTTCTTTCTTAGTCTAATAGGAGGAGGGAATGATGTTCCTAGGGAAGTTGCAGAGAGAGAGAGAGAGAGAGAGAGATGAATCCTCTGGCTGTGGGCAGTAGATGTGAATACATTAGGGCTGTATCTCTGCAGGCTGCTGCATGGCCAATATCTCCTCAGTGCTGTCGGCTCTGGTGGCTTTAATTTGGCCCGTCAGCATCGCCTCACGCTCCCTTCTCCTCATCTAATGACTACTGTGGTGAAACACACATACACACACACTGGAACACCGGCACACTATAGATTCCACTCCATTCTTAAGGAGTTATTTTCTGCATTATTGGTTTCTGCTGCCATCACCTCCATCATTATTTTTGCTGAGAGATTATGGACAGGTAACACCCTCATCTTCTCCCTTCCAATAAGACTGAGGATTTCTATGAATGATGGGGTTAACCAAAATTCACAAGGTCAACCCGACTTTGATGGCATTGTCTCAAAGAAAGCATGTCAGTAGTGATATTCACTCTGTTACACATTACAGCTATCATTTTAATGGCCTGTTTGGTATGTTTTTTCAGTTTAAAAGCACCTTGTAATTGATTCAATCTCCCATAACGAGCAGACTCACTGCAAGTCATCACACTGTCATTACACTGCAGTTACACAATCTATAATAGAGCCGCTTATGTGGTTTCAGACACTGACACAGTGGACTAGAGTAAAATAAAGCAGCCACCTTGAAGCCTTATATGGCACATATTCCACATGTTATAGAATCGCAATAAATTTGCATCTGTTTTTTTCCTTAATTAGCTTTCACAGCGCCCAGTGAAACAGCGAAACCCACCATTTAACCCATACACACATGTGCAGCAGTGGGGAACCGTATCCAGCACCTGGGGAGCAGTGATGGTGTTGGTACCTTGCTCAAGTATACCTAAGGGCAACCTACTGGTTTGGAAAATGACCTTTCGATCGTGGGGCCTAGTCCTTAACCACTTGGCCACCGCTGCCCCATGACATACTAGCCAATAGAAATGCTCCAAAATGACAAATTGTTAAAGCACTTCATTTTAAAGGGCTCATATATAAGATTTATTAGCATTTTTCTTTTTAATCCACTGTGAGTTCATTTTTTTTTTTACCAACTTTTATCTCATAACTTCACCAGGTTGGGTGTTTTCGCTGCTGTATATAGAGGGGCATATGAAAATGAGCTGCTTTTTGTGACATCACGAAATCATATCTAGCTTGCTTTCATGTACACACATTGCACTGGCAGTGCTGTGTTTTAAAAATCGTAATACTTATACACCTCATCTCTTTTAAAAAATAAAGTTCTAAGAGTCTTTTAATTCGTGTATCCCCCGTCCTTCGCCCTGTGTGAACTGGGATGGACTCCAGCACTCCCCCGCGACCCCGCTTGGGACAAGCAGCAGAAAATGACTGACTTTACTTTTGAACCTGTTTGCAGATAAGTGTGTCCTTGAGGGTCCGAAACATGCAAGTCGTTTAGAAAATACTCAGCACGGTGTGAGAAAGTGTGGGATGATTTAACTCTGCAGCTTCCATTTCTAGTTAGCGCATTATTCTTGTAGCTCCAGTGCCGAACTGTCTTGGCTGGCGAAGTGCATTTGGGTGAGCTGGGTAAACTCTCGACTGTGGCATCGCTTTAAAGAACAGAGAAGACTAACTGTGCTGTCACTTGGACTGAAACTATAGCTAATTGTCTCTTTTGATATGAGGGCTCTTCTTTCATGTTCGTCGAGGAACGAGAGTCCCTCGAAATTTGCACAAAGCTTATTGTCATGGCGGAGCAAAATTCACCAAGCGAATCAGATATGATATTAAAGATCACACATCAAAGGGCCTTACAGACTATTGTCAGCTGCGATTTTGCCGTGCCGTCAGTAACGCACCGCAGAGCTTGTGATCCGGCTTTTTCAGGACATGAGTAATCTCAATTCAGTTGCTAACTACTGGAAGTCAGAGGAAAGCAAAACAAAGAGATGGCACAATGCCTCCTTTCCATTAACAGTATTTTAAAGGGCCCGACAGATTTCCAAACCGTTTTCTCCTTTTTTAAGTAACATTTTCAGCATCACTCTTTTCCAACCTCTCTTTACTTACATTTACAGCATTCAGCAGATGCTCTTATCCAGAGCGACTTCCATTTCCTAACTACAGGGACAGTCCCCCTGGAGCAACTTGGGGTTAAGGGTTTTGTTCAGGAACCCCATTTGAACTTGGAACCTCTTGGTCTGGAGGCTAGACCACCATCGCCATACTTGAAGTAAACTTGAAGTGAATTTCATGTAAATGAAAGAGAATCTCGTGACTGGCTGACTATTGTTCATAATCCAGACTGGAATACTACTTATTACGTAATTATATTTGTGTTGTTGTCTTTGCGATCTCATTGGCTTAACGCCTGCCCCGCTACCAGAATTTGGAAGCAACACAGACTGTACCTGAGTATTTGTTTTTCTGACGACTTTCTACTATGACGTTTAACACAAACCGTTTTACTTTCTTTTCTTCGTATTTTCAGAACAGTTATGCTGGTTTTAATGGATTTGAAGGGTTTTATGCACTACTTTTATTTTAGATCACTGTAATGTATTTAAAGTTGGATTTTTTAAAAGTCTTTCAATTACAGAAAGCTGATACAAATGTTCTTTAAAGAGCTGAGAGCATTTTTAAAGCCAGTGCTTTAAAGCCAGTGAGAGTAGTTTTAAAGCCAGTGCTTTTTATTCTCATACTTTTTTACACAAGTACCTGTATTTTTAGACTAGGGACTGTATTACTGTATGACTTTTAATGAGTATAGAAGATAAGACAGCTTTTTCCAGACTGCTTTTTTACCTGCATATCTGTACTTAAGTAAAGGACTACTCACTCTAGTCTGTGATTGGTCAGTTTGCATATCAGTCAAATGCCCTTGAAAAAACCAGCCAGACTGTCTTTCTTGCAATACATGAGGTTAGTTTCCTTAGATCACCTGTTTTGCTTCACTTTACATGAAGTAAGAAAATTCTGTGATGCTCTTTTTGTTTAAGAATCGGATCATATGTGGTCACTGTTTCCTCCCTGGTGTCCTCTTCAGAGTCTTCTTACTGCTGATGCCGTCCTGATAGCGATACTGGGTATTCAGTCCATGCCATCGCCTTTGAAATTCAGAGGCCTTCAGCCTCCTTTCGCTGACCTGCTGTCGGTAGCTGCAGGGCACACGCCTGCCATAGGAAAGCCAAAGCCAGTCTTAAGTGCTTTATGCACTTGACACATACCCTAATTCATTGATTTTCCAACAAGGAGGGTGTGTATGTGTGTGTGAATGGAGCGGAGTCGTCCCAATGCATCACGCACTCTGTCACCCCGGTCCCCATTTCCATACATTAGGGCTGCTGTAATAGGAGGGTGTGTAATGGATGTGGAGGGGAATGAGGATGTATGGGGCCATGATGGAGACGTGGCAGGCATTGTGGGTCTGTGGAGGGAAAAAAGCGGTCGTTCATTTGAAAGCCTTCGGTGAGGCAGAATGGGACTAAACATTTCCAGGTCAAACTTGCAGAGTGTGTTGTCACTTCATTTGCAAGGTTAATTAATGGGAATGGACTGAAAGTGCAGAACTTGACATAATTCCCTTTGCAGGCATCTAGAAAACTTTAACACATTGTTGAATAATTCATTGTATATAACTATCCTACTGCTAAACATAACATCAAAACCGCAGCTGTCTAAAAGGCAGCTTTTCCAAAGATACCCAACACCACAATAAGTCTTTCATGGCAACTGATATAAACATTACTATTATGTTAACAAGCATCATATTTGTTTGTCCATTTTGAAATCTTTTCAAGTTAGCTAGTGTAACTGATCTAGAATAAGTGAAAGTGAGTACCCTTGTCATTGGGAAACACAGCACAACACAACGAAATTCAACCTCTGCGTTTCACCCATACACACACGTGCAGCAGGGGGCAGTTATTGAAAGCGCCCGGGGAGCAGTGACAGGGACGGTACCTGGCTCAAGGGTACCTCAATACAACCTACTGGTGAGGGAATCGAACCCACAATCTTCTGATCCGGGGCAACTCCCTAACCACTAGGCCACCACTGCCCCAGCGGTGAATAAGCAATTCATAGTGGGTGAATAAGAGACCCAGTGAATGATGTAGTGGTTCAAATGTATAGAATTTACATAAACATATGTTATATGAACCTCAAACGCAAACCTTTTTAATTCTCTTTAACAGTGTAGCATTAATTAAACTAGTGATATCATGTCCTCTTTTGAATCAGGCAAATTCACCCCATAGTTTCTTCAAGTGTAGAGTATAAGGGGTTCGGTGCAGTGGGAAAAACTTCAACAGCCGAAGGTAAATTCAGTTGAGCAGTTGTTGGCTAATATAATGAAGATACCTGCTGTCCAGGGAGCAGAGGCTTGGTTCACGGCCATCATTCCTCACAGATCCTTTTCTTCCATCCTTCTTGTTGCTGTCCTTTTGTTGAACATAAGAACAATACAAGAACCCAGTGCACTGTGCCAGTAATTAAGGAGCTAGAGCTGGAGAGGCCAGAAGCACTTGTTTTGCATTGGCTGTTGGGGATTGAACACTGAGGCAAGCAGTTTTGGCTCTGTTGTTGGTATCAGCAGCTGAAACCCTCACACTGTTGTCTGGCCACTCTGACGATGCTAAAATGAACTGGGACTCTCTGGGGGCAGTCGTTTTGGCCGGAGCTGGTCTGGATAATAGTGTCGCGGCCTGTCTGGTGGGCTGTTGGGGCGGACAGTGTACCAGTTTGGCTGGCCATACAGCCTGCTATGGCAAAACATAGAGCAGGGATGCGTGATACAAAAAGACTGTGATTATTGAAGAAAGTTTTTGGAGAAACATATGTATTATAATATTTAGATACTTAGACTAATAGTGGCCTAGTTAAAGACATCACCAACTGAGCTGGAAGTCATTTTTCACATAATACACATCATTAGATCTAATTAAGGACTAATTATTTTGGCTTTTTAATGATTTTTCCGTGACATATTCTGGGATATATAATGATATTCCATCATATCCGTGCCCTGGTCGGAAAATATATTTTGACATAATTAGGCAATTGTAATAGAAAGGGAGTGCGTTTTTGGGACCGTGGTGTTATTAGTGATAATACCAGGCCTCAAGTGTTCTGTTGCTTTTATGTGATGATAATAACTTTATGTCCCAGTATTGTAAAATCAAGTTTTTTATCAGATTAACCTGAGTGCTCCTCTGTTCAGGAAGTTTGCTCATTTGTGTGCTTCATTTCTGATCGACTCTGACATGATGTTGGCCACCCGGGACACTTTTCTTCAGAATCTGACAAAACAGACTGAATTTAAAATGTGAAAATGACTATTTACGGCTTTTAGCAGACGCTCCTATCCAGACTTGTGTGTCCTAATTACAAGGACAGTCCCCCTGGAGCAATTCAGGGTGAAGGGTCTTGCTCAGGAACCCGATGGTGGTAGTGCTAGAGGTGGGATTCAAACCTAGAACCTCTTGATCTATAGATCTGTAGGCAAGTACCCTATCATTAGACCATCGCCACCCCTGTTTTCCATTGTGAAATGGTGTGGGCAGCCATATCCAGCACTGGGGAAGCAGTGATGGGGATGGTACCTTGCTCAAGGGTAACTCAGGGCAACCTGCTGATCTGGGATTCAAACCCATGACCTTCCAATCCTAGGACCTGGCTCCTAATTTGGGAAAAGTGATAAGGTTAAAGGTTATTTGCAGTGTAAAGCCAATCCTTATTATGTTAGACCATGTTGTTTGAAACAACAATGTAATTTTTCATTATACTATATTATTGGCCACCATTTAGTTTAGCATGCACATGCCTTACTAAATGTTAGATAGGCTCCATTGTTCATTTCATGACTAATGAATAAAAATGGTCTCAAATTATCATTTTTGTTTCCTTCTCTAAAGTTACAGCTGCAGGGATAAAAAGATGTGATACTGATAAAGATGAAACAGTAACGAAGCTGCATTCTTTATGCTGAAGATTAACGGTACCGTCAAACACACTTGTCTTGCGTCTTTATTTTAGTCATTGTGCATCCAGCGATTTAGGCTCTGTTTGATTGTATGCAGCTGAAACTCACACACAGATGCTAAAATAAACTGGGTCTCTCTGGGGGGGGCCTTTTTGGCTGAGGCGCTTCTGGGTAATAGTGTCACGGCCTGTCTGGTGGGCCTGGTGGGCTGTGGGGACGGACAAAGCTGCAGTTGTACTACGTTTCCCAGCACATTTTCCGCTTGTCGGCGCACTAAGTGCTAAATGTTGATGTGACAGGCTTCATGGTGACCTACTGCCTCTGTGTGTGCGTGTGTGTGTGTTTGGTGTACGCCCAGGACACAGCCTTTCACCCCGAATTAGCCAAAACGATGGTGACACAGAAACCACCGCACAACCCATCCCTCCCCACCACCACCACCTCCACCACCACTGCACACACATGCAGACCGTTTGCTCCTATCACCCCACATTAGCATCCATGCTAAACAGCAACATTCCACTGAGACAATGGCGAGAAAGAGAGAGACCATAAATTATTCACTGACTCATCCGATGCCTCCATTTAAAGACACTTAGAACGGATGAGCATGGCTAGGAGTGGAGCTGTGTTAACTACCCACTGGGGAATGTACTCTGTGTGTGTGTGTGTGTGTGTGCATGCACTCCTTTGCTATTAGATACAGTGGTTGAATCATATTTAATTTAGAATTCCCTCTCAAATGAGATGGCCCAGCCTAATCACGGCTCTAGTTATCTCTAGTTTTGCATTATTCAGAGGTGGATCAAGTAGCCTATACTTTACTCAAGTATTGTTAATTCATTCAAGAAACACTGTGCCTATCCACTTAATCTCTGCTTCAAGTGGCGGGTTACCACAAACATTATTTCTGCACATTTTTCTGCAGTTTCCTTGAGCTTGAACCACACTTGCAGCAGAAACCAGTGGTCAGATGATGAATGGCAAAATAAAGGGGCAAGTAAGGTTGATAGGCTGGTGCTGCACAGTGAGAAGGGTCGGGTTCGATTCCCAGCTGGGACGGCCTGGGTGCTTTCTGTGCGGAGTTTCTCCCTGTGTTTTGCAACCATTTTCTCCCACAGTCTTAAGACATACATGTCAGGTTGATGGGAGATGCTAAATTGGTGACCTGTCCTTGGAATGCTACAGTAGGAATAAGTGACCCTGAATAAGAAGGCTGAGGGAGTGTTTGGATAGATAGTTGCGCTTATACACTGGAGTTGGTATTTACTGAAGCTGTAGCATGTGGTCGAATCCCAGAGACATTAATTAAAGTGAGAGTGTGGCAGGTTATCACATTTACCCAATTAAACCAGGTGTGGTTTATTAGCCAAGACTAACTTTCATGACTAGATTTAGTTAGATTTAGGTTTGGTTTTTTATTTAGTGCTAGAGGTAACAAACAATTAATATCAAAGTGCTCTTTATTATGGCGTCATAGACTTGTGGATGTGGTTTAGTACAGTATGGCTTACTGACAGAGACTACTCTTGTCATTGTGAAATTCAACCTCTGCATTTCACCCATACACACATGGGCAGCTATTGAAAGCAACCGGGGAACAGTGATGGGGATGGTACCTTACTCGAGGGTACCTCAGGGCAACCTACTGGTGAGGGAATCGAACCCACAATCTTCCGATCCGGGGCAACTCCCTAACCACTAGGCCACCGCTGCCCCACTCCTATTTACAAAGGGAGGACTGTTCCAGAGTGGATCTGTGGATCTTTGCCAATGACCATCATTGGGCAGTTTCTGAATAATGACTTTTTATAATGCTTTTTAACTTTTTTAACTTTTTAAAAGACTTTTGAATAATGCTTTTTGAACAACGACAATCTCTCATCTCTTTCTGCTGCATTTGTAGCATTTGGCCAATAATCACAGACAACTTCTTCCACTACATAAACCCCCGCACACACAAATGGAAGCCCATGGGCAGTTGCTGGAGCAGCTTCCCATTGGCTTCTATTGTCCATGTGTTAGAAGCCAATTGATTTCTAACTCCAGAAAAATATGAGACAAAACTTGAATCTAAAAGCAAAGAGGAAATGCCTCACTATGAAGCTCTATGTACCTGCATTATGCCATCGTATATGCAGCGTCCCTCAACATAAGAACTGACGTTTATCTCGTTAGGCCTAAAATAAAACACCAGAGCAAGAAAGTGAGAAGTGTAAGAGCCAGTAGAACAGTTCAGGATCTGCACCATCACAGCAGAATGAAATTATACAGAACCAATATGTAAATAATAGGTGATTAGAGAGGAGGAGAAATAAAAATTGCTTTCACGCACATATTACTTGAGCAGAGTTGGAGAGTAGTTTGAAAATACTCAGAAGTATATAAACGTAGTAACTGCACAGGTCTGGCATGACGCTGAGCTCAGGAAAATAGTCACGGCATCTCATGTGAGCTTTTTAGGCCCAGTTTAACGTAAGTGGAAAAAGTCACATTGTGATTAAGTTACTATTGCAGTCCAGCTGTGAACGCTTTCGCCAGAGACTGGCTGAAGCTGCCAGTCACTGGAGTGAGAAATGTGATACGAGTGGAGGAATTCAGTGTGCAAATGTAAGAGGTATAGGATCAGCAGTGTAGCTGTGCTTTTACTAGTCAAAATAAGTACTTTGTGTAGCAGCTTTGTATGTTCTTAAGGAAACCCATACAAAACTGTGATTTTGCATTATTTTTTACATAGGGAAATTTAGAAGTCTACAATAATTATTCACGGAGCCTGGCTGGTGACAGTCAGTGGAAATCAGAAAATTAATTTATCTCAGCTTTTACGACAATTGATGTTGATGATGGTGATGATGAATTCCTTTTCTTGTTCTGACCCTCCAAAGTTTTGACCACCATTAAATTATCTTGTTGGCACCCCTTATGAAATTGGGCCACTTATATATCTTGTTCTCAAAGCTTACTAAGTTATGGCCACTACTTAAATGTCTTGTTCTTAAGTTGTGATCGCCACTGGGTACAACTTAATAATCATTGGTCACACCTTACTAAGTTGTGACGATCACTTTACACCGCACCTAGTGTTTTAGGACTAAGCCCCAGAATCGGAAGGTCGTGGGTTGGAATCCCAGACCAGTAGGTTGACCTGAGGCATCATTGAGCAAGGTACCGTCCCCATCACTGCTCCCTGGGTGCTTTAATTAGTTGCCCCCTGCTGCACGTGTATGGGTGAAATGCAGAGGAAGCAATTCCTTGTGCCGTGTTCCACATTGATAGTCACTTTCACTTATTCTCTTACCTTACTAAGTTGCGACCATTTCATTTCCTTGTTTTTAAGTTGTGGCTACAATTATTTTACATTTTTATTTATTTATTTATTTATTTATTTTTAAAATAAATAGATACAACCAAACAGGATCTTATTTCATTGTATACTGTATTTCAACATTGCCTTCTTTTATGATGTTGTACATTTTACAATCATTAAGCCAAATCTATTTTTTGGACTTTTAAACACAAATTTGGAATTGGTTGAGAGATTAGAATCATATGCCGCGATTCATTTTCTGAAGAATGGTCAATCATTTCTGAGATGATATGAAGTTCATGTGAGTCTAGCAAACAAGCTCTCTCCCTAAAACTTCCTTCCATCTTATGTTGAGCTCATCCCTGTTTAATCCTGAGTACATACGGGCAACTTTCTCTTCTTATTGAAGCCATTTTCAGCCACACTGTCTCCACGCATTATCTTTGCTTTATTTATGCTAATTAACAAAACAAGCACCAAAACATGAAACCAATTGTTGACTTACTCGCAGCAAACCAACAGGGGGTTTGCCCTTTTGTGCTGGACAGATGGTGCATTCTGCACTGTTGACCACTCGTATTTGACTAAGCTTTCGAGACCTCCGTGCAAAGCTGCCGCAGGGGTCGAACTTGCAGTGAAGTCAGCTGTGGTCAGAAGTGAAGAAGTTGGCTTCAGAAGCGAAGAACTTGGCTGGAGCTATGGCACTAGGTGCAAATGTAGAAGATGCACTGTAGGGAAGAGTCTTCCTTGCATTCGCCAAAACCAAATTAGTCTTAACTGCCAGATTCATCACATCAGAGAACAAGTTTCCACCGAGTCCAATGATGGCTTGCTTTTCACCACTCCAGCCAACGCTTGGCATGGAGATCTCAATCCTGTGTAGCTGTATAGTCATAGAAACCCATATCATGCACAGTGCAATGCACACTGCTTATAAAGGCCGTTTGAAACTCTGCAGTGAGTGATGCAAGAGAAGGCAGGTGAATTTTTATTCGCTCAGCACTCAGCTTCCCCGCTCTGTTCTCTACTGCTTTGTATCGAAGCTGTTGTTGCTCCTAGACGCTCCATTTCTAACATGGCAAACATTTCACAAACTTGGCTGTATGACCCAATCTACTGCCAGATTTTTGTGTTTGTTGACTGCATGACTGCGCTTGAATGTACCTGACAGTTGGGGTGGTTGAAACACCCGAAGCCTATAATTAAGAGTCCACATATTTCTGGCCAGCAAAAGACTTATTTTTCCCCCTGCGCTAAAGACCAAGGAGAAGTACACCCGTTCATAAGCAGCACCTCACCTTGAAAAATCTTTTGCAGTTCGACCACTGGGGGTGCCTCATTAATTTCTGTCCTGAATTACACATGTTGCAGGGGTCTTGGCTCATATTCACACTGTTGACCTAGGAATGTGGTTCAGTCTTTCTCCAATGGGCCTTCAGTGGTGACGAAGGCTAGCCTGCGGGTAGAGAAAGAAAGAGACTGTGTGTGTGTGTGTGTCTGTGTGTGTGTATGCGAGAGAGATATGGGTGCATTGGGCTTTGTGCCCTGCAGTAGGTTAGTGAATACGCAGTAGTACAATAGTCTGCCTCCCGTCAGCTGATGTAACCCTACAGAAACCACCACTGCTTCCTTCTGTTTTCCACATTCTGCTTATGCTGTCTATGCAGCGTTCAGCTGGGTTGATGTGTGGAGGTTCAGAGCTGGGCTGGTTGCCCCAGAGTTGTGCTTCTTAAACCCAGGTGCTTTACTGCTCTTTTACACCTGATTCAAGTCTTTGGGCATTTCTTCAGCCTCACAGACTGGACCAGGTATAAAAGCAGGTGGGGTTAAACACCATCCATCCATTTTCTGCCGCTTGTCCCAAACGGGGTCGCGGGGGGGTGCTGGTGTCCAACCCAGCGCACACAGGGCGAGGACAGGGGATGCACCCTGGACAGGTCGCCAGCCCATCGCAGGGAGGGGTTAAACACACACTGGTAAATTTATTAGAAACCCCTTGCTGCCAAACAGCTCTCATAGCAAGGGGTGGATATTCCTGATCTTGTAAAGAAGGTGTCTGGATGTTCGGGAATGATTAATAATGTGGGATTTCGTGCTACAATGGTGTAGGTGACCGTGTTCACAAAAGTGATGGCAAGGTTAGGTTGTGGGGATGAATCCCCAAACCCCTTCTCTTCTGTCCTTCCTTCCTTCCTTCCTTCCCTCCTTCCTTCCGTGCTTAATTTTTTACAGTTATTGGTTAAAACCGTGTATGCGTGTGTGTTGATTTCAGTATGGAGGGTTACATGTTTGTGTCTGTCAGTTTATCTCTCTATCTATCTAGACAGTGTCATCGGGCAGGGCTGATCTCAGATCAGCTTTTTGTCTGGATGGTGGTTTCTCTGGTTACATGAAAAGCTTTAGGCTCTTTCCAGCCTCCGCTGTATGAATGGCTTTGCAAAGCAGTGTGGCGTGTGGCGCAGAGTGAAGGATGTTTGAGGCATATAGGCGGTGCAGTGAGTTGTGAGATTTATGAATGGCCTGAAGCAATCATATGAATCATAACTCTCAGACAGTGTGCTGATCCAGGAGCCTTGCTCGTCATATTCCTAATCAATCTGATTATATGGATGTGGGCAAGAGTTACTCGGTCAGCATGCTTACGGGTACGTCTGAATCCTACAGTCCCTGCTAGAGATGCACCGGTTATATTTCTCTGCCTTCACCACAGCATGGAAACTCCCCATGAGAAATTCACCCACTAATAAACCCTCCCTTGCAGCTCACTTCCGCTTCAAAACGTAGCAGGATGATCTGATCTGGGTGCTCTGTGACTAGCATAAAAGGGTATGAGTTCAAATCACTCACTTCAGTATGATACAGTATGACTCTTTTGGCAAAATAGAGAGAGAGAGAAGAGAGCGAGATGGGTAAAATGAGGAAATAATGGCAGTAATGGAGAGGGAAAGAGAGGGAAATGCAAGTGATAGAACAGAAAGGAGAGGGAGAAAGGGAGAAACAGAGGGAAACACCGAAAGAGAAATATTAGAAGAGAGACAGGAAGAGCAATACAAGAATGGAGGGATATAGAGATCGAGATAGTGGAAGGGACAGTAGTGTTTGTGTGTGTTTGGAAGATCAAATCATGCTCATTAACAGCAAATCAATTTCACAGTTGGAGACGATGCTGGAATTGTCTGAGTGCTCAACACACACGTCGGGGAAAACACAGGCTAGCGTGTGTGTTGTGCATTGTGCATTGTCTGTGCATGTGACTGAGACGCTGTCGCAATAGAGTGTGTGTGTGTGTGTGTGTGTGTGTGTGTGTTTAATTATTTGAGCTTCAGAAGAATTAATTATCATGAAACGGTCCACTTAGAGTAGCTGAGGGGTCTCATTACTCCGCACTGTAATTAAATTCAACCTTTTTATGCTCAGAAAACCTTTTGGAGTGCAGAGAGAGAGAGACACTGAAGAATGAGTGAGTGTGTGTGTTTTGGTCGGGCTGAGGTGAGGAGGGTTTCCATGTGGTGAAGGGAGGGAAGAAGGAGATGTGACAATTGCAGAAGAGCAGGTGAATGCCAGTAGTTCCAGCTGGGCAGCAGTGAAGCTCCTTTAATATAAAGGATTATGTTGTGTTTTTGCACTGGGGCAATTCTATTGGTATGTTCATCATGAAATATAAAGGGCAGCTGGGAAGTGAAGTGCTGGCTGTTGAGGAGAAACACACTCACACATAGGGTCACAATTATGGGGGTAATTTAGCATCTCCAGGCCATGCATGTCTTTGGAATGTGGGAGGAAACTGGAAAGCCTGGAGGAAACCCTCACAGCCAGGGTTAAACATGCAAACACAAAGGAACCAGGCAAAGCTGGCTGAGAAACAAACCCAGAACCTTCTCGCTGACGATTGCGCCTGCCTGCTGTTATTGATAAAGTGAAAAGTTTTAATTCTCCATTAGAATATCTACCCCATTACATACCCCTTTGACCCCCTGGGGAGACTGGGAATGAACAATAAAGGTCAAAACCTTAAATGAGTTAAATTAAAACACAATCTAAACACAATTTGAGAATGAAATTCTAAAAGTGAAATTAAATCTATTCTGATATTATGGTGAAGATTAGCAATATTTGAGATGGTGTAGTTGGTCACATGAAAACATGACATGTATAGAGGTTGATTCCAACAAGCGTCCACTGTTGCCACACTTTCTGGGTTGAATCTGAGGAAAGTATTCTCAATTTCAAGGGAAGGAATGGAATAAGATTTACGTCAGCTGTCGTTATGGCTTATTAAAAGTGAAAGTGACTATTTGCCATTGTGAAACACGGCACAGCACACATTGAAGCACAACGATATGCATCCTCTGCTTTCCACCCACACATACACCATGCAGGGGGAGGGCAGCAATGTCCAGTGCCTGGGGAGCAGTGATAGGAACAGTACCTTGCTCAGGATACCTGGTAGTCAAATCTACAAACTTCAGATCTTGGGGACTAGTCCCTCATCACTAGGCCACCGCTGCTGCTTATCTTGATATCATTAACACTCCACTCCATCTCTGAGCATTTCTCTTTGTCCATTCATCATAATACATGAACTTGATGCAAAGATTAGCTGCAATTTTTGTGATTACTGCAAAGAAAAGTGTAGATGGCTGAATCACGAATGATATCAAAACTAAAAAAGAAAAGGTTATGAGATTTTTATATGGCTTATGGTCATGTCCTGAAGACTGAATGGGACCACCCCAAGAACAGTGGGGGAAAAAACAATAAAAGACGAGATAGGAAGAGGAGGAGTATAGCACAAGAGAGGGAATGAGAGAATGAGAGAATGTAAGAGAGAAAGAGCAGCCATCAGCATGCTAATGGCTCTAGAGCAGGCTGTTTAGCACTGAGCGCCAAAGCTATTGAGAACGAGGCCCTCTCTCAGGCTTTAAATCAGCCTCTTAAACTCTCATCTGACCCTCATACATTCATAATCACTCACACACACACACACACACACACACGAGGCCATACACATCATCAAAGGCATCACACACGCACCCAGCATCCGCCATATCCTACACATAATCACACTGGCAAAGAGATTAATGGAAGATGCTGGTGAACAGGCCTAATAATGGCTGTATTAGTGCTGGATGGGGAATAGGCTGTCGGGCTTGGACTGATGGGGCTTTTGAAGGTAGGACCAACAAGGACATGGCAACTTCCAGCGAGCAGAAAAAATCAGCATCATCAGGGTTGTCCATGCCATTGATCTAATCATTGTTTAGCTACCGCTTGGTTTCATTCATTCTTTATATCATCAGTATCTGATCTTTTAGCACCACTGGCATTATTCTGGCTTTATTCACCAGAAACCTTGTCACTGTACGTTTTAGACAGGTGTAGTTCAATTTGCCTTACAGAGACAAAAATTAAATCATGATCAGATGCTATTAATGTACCTTTACAATCCAAACGTTTTAAATGACGTGGATGATGGTGAAAAAATGGCAAATAGCTCAGGTTAGACGTTTTGGAGACAAAGTTAGAGAAGCAAGGCTGTGCTGGTTTGGACATGTCCAGAGGAGAGACGAGGATTAAACAGGGAGGTGGATGTTGAAGATGGAGCTGCCAGAAAAGAGAAAAAGAGGTAAGAGAGGACATGCAGGTGGTTGGTTTGAAGGAGGAAGATGCAGAGGACAGGAAGAAATGGAGAAGGTTGATCTGCAGTGGTGACCCCTAAACGGGAGCAGAAGAAGAGAAACGGGAGAAAGAAGAAGAAGAAGAAAAAGAGGAGATGGCTGGACCTTTACACTGCTCACCATAAAAGAATCACTAAAAGAACCTCTCCATGGATGATTCTTCGCTGAAGCACTTTGGTATAAAGGGTGAAGAACTTTTTTTTTTTTTTAAAGAATCTCCACGTAGTGGAAGTCTTCTGTACCACTCTGACTTTTCTGAAACTGTGTGTTCAAGCCAAGAACCCTTGGGGAGCCTTTCTTTTTAAGAGTGCTCTGCCTGCTTTGACTTATTTACTGCAAGGCCTCTTGCCTCAGTCGCACAGCGCTATACGAATATTGATATTTCTTATCATGTGCAAGCTTTCCCTCTGCATGGCCTACACGGGCTATATTTCACATCATTGTGTGCTGGAGAATGGAATTGATACTATTTTTCCATCTCACTCCATTGGTTTTCTTTCATTTGCACATCATAGATTTTATAAAGAATACATTTTATGATACTTCATTTTTGTTCCAAACCCAAGATAAGCAATGAGGTTATGTTTTCTGTTCTGGGTATTAAATGTGGGTTGCTAGGTAATTTTTTGATGATAGTGCAACATGGCTGGACTGCCTATGGAACAAGATCTAATATTTTATGAAACTGAACTAATGAAAAATACATTCAAATACCTTATATGTGCTTAATCATTAGGAGTAACAAAAAAGCAATGGGAAAACTCAGACTAAATTTCAGCCCTGAAAGAAAATCAGTGTAACCTATATGATGTCCTAAAATGTATACACTTGGGATTGTACTGGGACTGATGGGTGGTGGTGATCTAGTGGTAGGATACTTTTCTATGGAGCAAGAGGTCGCAGGTTCAAATCCCACCTCTGCCACTACCACCATTGGGTTCCTGAGCAAAACCCTTAACCCAAAGTTGCTCCAGGGAAACTGTCCTTGTAATTCGGGAATGGTTGAAGAAGAGCAAGGAGTCGCTCTGGATAAGAGCGTTGGCTAAATGCCATAAATTAAAATAGAATATAAATATTAAAGAAAGCAATAATTCTTTCTATGGTTTCTGGGACTTCTTGCTAAAACATGCCCTTTTAAAGTGTGATTTGTATTATATACTTACCCAGTTAACAGCTAGAACCTCTTGGGTATTTCACTCACTTACTAGTTTTCATAGCTGCTTGTCCTAAATAGGGTCACGGGGTGGTGGAGACTATCCCAGTTCTCACTGGGCGAAAGGCGAAGAAACACCCTGGACAGGTCGGCAGTCCATCGCAGGGCAGACACAGACACACACACACACACACACACACACACACACACACACACACACACCTATACACAGGGTGAACCCGCAAACTCCACACAGAAAGGACCTGGACCGTCCCGTCTGGGAGTTAAACCCAGGACCTTCCTGCTGTGAGGTATCAGTGCTACCCACTGCGCCACCGTGCCACCCTCGGGTATTTCGGTGTTGTTTTATTGAACCATCTTGGAACCATGTTTGTGTTACTCAGAGTAATTTCCTAGTTTTTGCAAATTAATAACTTTTACTCAACCTCAAATTCAGTCTTTACTATACGCAAAGCAAAAGCAAATCTGCGCTGAAAGCAGATCAAGAAAGTGAATAATTATTGATGTAATTATTAGGATTATCATGGGGCTAATGATTCATATGCTGGTGTATATATATGGATTGTGGCTCTTTGCACTGCGAGCATATGGCTTACTTAACACATGACTGCATTAACACTTAGCAGTTGTTGTCTCGCGGTTTTGGAACGCTCTGCTGTGTTTAAACACACACTGGGTGCGTTCAGTTACGTTCTGAATGCAGGAAACGTCAACAGACAGGTTGCATCCAAGATATTTGGTTGAGTTGCTTCGACGATGAAAACTTTCTCAATGTTCTGACCTTTGAAACATTGAGGATTGAGAAAAAAGCAGCTGCTGTGAGGTTGGACAAGCTTTGCAGAACATTTAGAGCCAACTCATGACATTGAGTTCAACATGCTTGTGTGCCAATATTGTAACGTATTGATCAAGTTTGGAGGACCAAGCGACCTCCCAGCTTGGGATTGTGTGGGGATGGGAGCCTCAGCACCAAAATATGGATGATATGGTTATTAGAGCCAAAAAAATGGGAAACGTGAAATGGTTTGTGTTAAATTGATGGAAATGAGTAACCAGCAGCAAAAACAGCAACAGCAAACAATGTATTATTTTTCAAATAGAGTTGGTGGAACTGCTCCTGGATGAAAGAAAAGGTCAGTAATGTTTTTTTCCTGTCTTGTTATCCTTCTGCAGGACATTGAGAGGACGTTTTCTGACCTTTGCCGTGATGCACTCGAGGTTTACGCCCCTGTGACACACCGCAGATACACACCTTTCAGGTAAGGCATCCCAGAAACCTCTTCTAGCCCTCGGTGATTGGCAGGGCACAGGCCCCGGCCCCTCAGTGTTAGATGCTGAGCTGTATCTGTGATTAATTTGTCGGAGTGTGATGTTTTTTCCCCTCTCAGAGATCATACCTGCTTACTTTAACGTGTACTGAAGTGTAATCCCCTCCTGAATATGCATGAGATCCAGATTAAACACGCATGTCATATCTGTTCGCTATTCAGGTGAGAAGCGTTTATTGGGCTGATTTTGCTTGTTCCTTGTCGACCATGTGAAGTTTATGGAAATTTCAGACGATAGGTGCTCATCAGCATATGCAAATCAGCAGGATGTTGCTGTAAGCCTGTCGACCCCCCTGCATGCCTCTCAACGAAGAATTTTTTATTTTTTTTTGCTTGGTAACCACAACGACACGCATTTTCACTTAGTAACCGCGTGAGGCGCTTGCTTTCATTTTCCTCCTTCATGCAAATGATGTTTCAGCGCAACCATGCAAAGGAGCAGCTGCTTCTCTCTCTCTCCCTCTTGTGCTCCCTTGCTCGTGCTCCCTCGCTCTACCTCTTTCATTTGTCTTTGTTTTGTTTTTCTCTTGTACCCTCATCTAATTTCTTTTCACACCCCAGCAGCAAGAGAGCAAATTCAATTACTCTTCTCCTCTCTTCTTATTTTCTCTTCCTTTCTCTTCTCTTTTCGTCTCTTCTCTTCACTTCTCCCATCTTGTCATTTTCTCTTCTATTCTCTTCTCTTCACATCTCCCATCTTCTTCTCTCCTCCTCTTCTCTTGTTTCTTCTCTTCTTTTCTCTTCTCTTTTTGTCTCTTCTTTTCTCTTCACTTCTCCCATCTTGTTCTTTTCTCTTCTGTTCTCCTCTCTTCACATCTCCATCTTCTTCTCTTCTCCTCTTCTCTTGTTTTTTCTCTTCCTTTCTCTTCTCATTTTGTCTCTTCTTTTCTTTTCTCTTCACTTATCCCATCTTGTTCTCTTCTCTTCAAATAATCCTCAATCTCTTCTTTCCTACATTTCTAAAGACATCATATAGTAATCTGTGAAAGATGGCAGATGGCAATTTCTGCTTTTATTACCATTAGTGTTTAATTGGAATGAAACTCTAGATAGATGTGTCGCCTTCAGTGAGTCTGAGACTTGTGTTGCTTCTTAGACTTTCGTTCAGCAGTGAAAGAGAACTCCAGACTCCTGAATGAAACACCAGGGCTGCGTCTGAGCCCTCTTTTAATTAACCGTCCTTCCTGATGCTGGTCTGGTGGAATCAGGGCAAGCGGACATGAAAGGAATCTTCGCTCAGCTATTCAGTCGCAGCCCATGACCTGATGCTTCTGAATGAGGCTGCTTGAAATTAGTACAACAGAACACCTTACAGCAGGTTTGTTAAGCTCACTGACTCAGTTCAGCCCCCCCGAAAGTAAAATTTTGATGCTGGAGGAAGAAAACAAAGACGGTGGAGAACTTTAAGAGTGCTGTTTACTTTCATAGTGTCTGAATCTAGATGATGGGTTGAAGGCTGTTCACAAAGACTGTGTGTGTGTGTGTGTGTGTGTGTGTGTGTGTGTGTGTGTGTGTGTGTGTGTGTGTGTGTGTGTGTGTGTGCGTGCATGCATCTCATACTCCGAACTGTCTCTGTGTCTCTATAAAGAAGGGTCCTTCACAAATCAAGCAGCCTATTAGTGGTGAAAGGTGTCAAATTAATTTCAGTGTGAGCTCTACATTCCCCCTGAAAGTCGGTAATGCAGTATGACGTGGAATTAAGACTTTCATTTGATGCTTCTCCTCGGCCTATAGCGCAGGCTCACTTCACGTTAGCGCTAATCGCTACGAAGAGACGAGACGGTGGCAGGGCCTGATCAAGAAGAATACACACAAGAACTCACACACACACACGCATGCACACACTCCCCCTCTGGCTTTATATATTTGTAACACCAGTAAGTCTCTGTTGCTGCCCCCCATGATCTGTCAACTTAGGTCTTTGGCCAACTGATTGTTTTACACTACTGCAGATTGCTGTGTGTGTGTGTGTGTGTGTGTGTGTGTGTGTGCGCGCGCATGTGTGTTGGCCCATTGTAATTTATCAAGGCATGTTTGAAAGATTTTATGATGCATCAAATTATTTCCTAAAGAATCAAAATAAAATCAAGTCAGAATTGAAGATTCAGAGCCGTTGAACCATTTTCTTAAGAAGTTGAACTTTTATTTCTTGATCCACTAAAAACATTTCTAATTAAATCAGTTGTTTTATTCATTCATGGTAAAATAATTGAGGATGAATTGAATTGCTTCCTAAATAAAAAAAAAACATTGAAATGGAACATTTCTTGACATATGGACCCAGGCTTGATCCATTGAATAAATATCTTATGAAATCATGGTGAAAGATTTGTTTTGAATCACTTCCTAAAGCAGCTACTTGAATCAGGATGAAATTTCATTTCTCAGTCAGCGTTGTAAAAGAATCAGTTATGGAATCATGAGCTAAGATTTTATGAATCACTGAATAGTTTCCTGAAGAGCGTTGATTAAAGTTGAAATTGAACAATTCGTAGATTTTTCTTTAAAACATTTCCAAGAGGATTGTAATTGAGTTGTTGTGATGAGGAAAGAGATTTGTACTTTGTGTGCGTGTGTGCGCGTATGTTGCCATGCCATTTGGAGCATGGAGAAGGATGCAAATTGAAATGTTCAGACTGTAACCGAAGACCTGTGTGTGTGTGTGTGTGTGTGTGTGTGTGTGTGTGTGTGTGTGTGCGTGGTCTGAAACTGTTTACCTTTTGGCTCGAGTTAGCGCTTTGTTTAACAAAATGCTGCTTTGATTGCACTGCTGCTGGTTTTTGTACTGCAGTGACTGAAACACTCTAAGTCAACACAGTCTGCAGCCTCATAGGTGCGTTTACAAATGTTTATGCATGCTCTCATTTGCATAGCTATTTGCATATTGATATCATTCTGATTTGCAGGCCATATTTGTTTGTATTTCTGTCCGGTCCATCAAAAGTAAGTGTGTGTGTTTATTCGTACACGTGCGTGTGTGTGTATGCGTATGCGTGTGCATTCGTTCTTTAGAAAGAGTCACCCTTAGGGCCTCACATGCCAAATATGCAAGCTGTGCAGATTCAGCGTTTACCAGTAGCCTAGATGTGTGTGCACGTGTGTGTGTGTGTGTGTGTGTGTGTGAGAGAGAGAGAGAGAGAGAGAGAGAGAGAGAGAGAGAGAGGTTTGCTGAGCTGTGATGCTGTCAGCTCTGTCAGTTTTGCTTTCAATCACTTTATGTTTCATGCAGTTCCTTTCTTGCTCCTCCCTGCCCCTCTTGCTTAATCAGTACACACACACACACACACACACACACACAGAGTAACACTTGCAGGGTTTAGTATCTTCCTCCAAACCACCTGACATATTCGAATTTGCACAGTGGAAGGAAACACACAAGCATGTAAATAAATCCCAGGACAAATATTATTAT
>CM029379.1:21048043-21123043 GCA_017165825.1 Hepsetus odoe | reverse complement strand
CTACCTTCAATTATGGCATCTAGTTCCTAATCTGTCCCTATGTAAACCATATATGTCCTGGATGGAAGGATGCCCCAAAAGCAGTGGTAGTGTAGCTGTACATGAGCCTTTGCCGTCCTCTCTTTATCTGTGAGAAATCTGCAGGTTTGTGAAGCCCTTGAGCTTTTCTAGACCCACAGGAGACACATGTGTGAACCCTAGTGTCCTAATGAGTTTGACGGGACACTAAACAGACTTTGATCTTCCAGCTTCTCCGTGCAGTGTCCAGTTGGAGGGATGTTTGAACAGAGCAGGTCTTTTTGCAGAGAAATCAAAGCTAGAGAGTGGACATGTTGATGACATTTTCATACACCTAAAGCAAAATTACAAGAAAGTGAACATCGAACATGAAGAAATGTAGGAGGAATGACCATAATTTGGTCAGAGACAGCCCAGTCTTTGAAGTGGCTACTTATAACCATTATGTCCTGCACTCTATCCAGGTGCCACCCTTCACCTAAACCACCCTGACTATTTCCAACATTGTGAGAATGTGTCCAACATAGGAAATCTTCTGTAAAAGAGCAGCTCCTTTCAGGACCAGAACCTGATATTGCCCGGTTCATATGAAGAAGCTGGCTCCTTAACACTTGCACACGAAAAAGGTAAATGAACTCTGTGCTGATTGGCTGGTCAGTATTATATCAGATAAAATTTTATGACATCATTAAAACGGCATGGCTGTTTCTGCAGTTTAGTTCCATGTGCAGTCCGTTTGGATTGGACAGTGAACGTTACGCCCTGAAACATGAGCAATACGAGCCAAATGATATGCGCCCTTTCATTATTTCTCACAGGATGAAAATGGAAAAGTGGAATTTGTTACCTTCTTACTGAACTGGGGCTAACAGAGGGTTCGCTTTCTTGTCTGTCTTTGTGCGGTGAGTGTGTGTGTGTGTGCTTATGTCTCATTCTTTATTGCTCATTTAATTCCCCTATGACTGCTACCCCCACTCTCTCTCTCTTTTCATCTCTCTGCTTTTGTCCCCCCTCCTTTCTTTTATTTACAGCCCGGCTGTGCAATAAAGCTCATAATTTATGGCGTAGTTTTTAATTAGGAATAATGTCTTGTAGGTGCACGCTGATGGATGGAGGAATCAATATATAGAGGGCAGTGGAGGGATGAGTGAGGGCTTATTGACGGCAGGCAGGAGTCTAACCTCACCCTGACACTCGAACCATCAGAGGGGCTTTATCACTTGATCAAGACCACCAATCTGTCATCTACTTTATTCTTTCTCCACCCTATAACTTTGTCTTCTCCCTTACTCTCTTCTCATTCGCTTTCATTTCCTCTCCTTTTTACATTCTTTCTCTCTCATTGTTTTCACATTTGACTCTCTCTCTCTCTCTCTCTCTCTCTCTCTCTGTATTGTTACTTTTACAGCTTCTTTTTTCCTCCCTCACTCGCTATCCCTCCTCTCTTCTCTCTATATTTCTCATGCTCTCTTTCTCTCTTTGTCCCTTTCACTCAGACTCTCTCTCTTTGCTCTCTCCCTCCCATATTTTCTGTGCATCTCTCTTTTGGCCCTCTTTCCCATTCTATCACTCCCTCTCTCTCACGCTCACTCTATAGCTCTCTGTATCTCTCGCTATTTATCTCTCTCTCATTCCATCTCTTTCTTTCTCTTTCACGCTCCTTCTTTACACTGTGTGCACAACGATTAGGCGAGTGAGTATTTTGACCATATCATCGTTTTTATGCATATATTCCATAACTCCATTAACTCCAAGCAGTATAAACCTGAATGCTAATTGAATTTAAGCAGATCAAGTGATGTGTATTTGTGTAATGAGGGAGGGTTTGGTCTGAGGAGATCAACACTCTATATCAAGGTGTGCAGAATTATTAGGCAGCTTCTTTTCCTCAGGGAAAATGGGCCCAAAAAAAAAAAAAACTGACTCTGAAAAGTCAAAAATTGTAAAAAGTCTTTCAGAGGGCTGCAGCACTCTTGAAATGCTAAGAAATTGGGGCGTGATCACAGAACCATCAAACGGTTTCTTGCAAAAGGTCAACAGGGTCACAAGAAACATGTTGATAACCAAAGACGTGGGAAAAAAGATACCGGTCACTGATTTTTTATTTATTAATTTTTTTTTTTCATTTTGAAAGTTCGAATTCTCAAAAATACTCATTTGCCTAATAACTGTGCACACAATGCATGTCTCTCTTGCCCTTTCTGTGTCTCTTTCTTTCACTCTTTGTTTGGATCCAGCCATTGTCCAGATTCTCTCTATTTCAGGTTTGTCTGTGTTTTCTATCCGGTTGGGTGAAGGTGTAATAAATTTTTAGTGTTTCTTTGATTAAAGTGTAACTGGTTTGAATAGTGAATGTATTATTAAACACATAATAGAACTCTCTCTTTCTCTCTCTCTGATGTGCAGCATAGATCTTTGATCTCTCTTGCAACAAAGTGGATGGTTTTTATGTTTGTTTACAGTATTCATGTTAATTAGATATTTAATTACACTGTGAATTACTCTTGATTTTTATTCAACACTGACAGTTTTTGAATCACAGCAGAAATGTAGAGAAGGGTCCAACAAAGGCTTCCAAACAGTACTGTGGTCTGGACTACAAGTCTAGACCCTGAATGTTCCGCATGATTCCAGTTTCAATGAGCAAGGAGCGAGAAATAATGCATATCTAATGACAACCTTGCTACCGAACCCGATATCGAGCCTCCGCTGCTTTCCGGTGCCTGGAGATGGGACGCAGCGCACCTGCAATTAGCATTAATCTGTACATGTGTCAGAGCGGAGCGGCCCTGAGTGATGAATTATGGGATACGTAGTGCGATATGAAGCAGAGGAAGTGGAACAGGCTGTGGAGGAGTGATAAGAGCGGAGGGTAATAACTGCTGCCTGATAGAGCTTTGTGGATGACCTCGTTCAGACATGCTGCTGATAGCATGTGTTCAGAGCCAATCAATGACTAAAGCATAAACGCACACACACACATACACACACACACACACAAGGGCACTACTACTACAAGGCTTGCATCAGTGTAAAATGTAATATCTGAATGAGTGAATTTACCACATCGTTGCAATGGGGTGCCAACACTTTTGGTAACGGCTCTAAAGTATAGAGACAGCTTAAGCTGGATTCCCTGTGAAGGAAATAAAGCCTTGTCTCCTCATTTTCTTCATGTCTCACTGTGTTTTTTTTTTTTAATATAGCGTGTTTTTCATGTCTCATTGTCTTGTTTCTCACGTGTCCTTTTTCCCTCACACTCCACTCGCTCTTCATTTTCAGCCTTTGTCCCCCTCCACGTCTCATCATTTTCTCATGTCCCTCGTTTTTAATTCCTCATGTGTTTTTCATATATGCCAACTTCTCTTGTGTCCTGTTTCATCAAGTCTCATGATTTTCTCATGTCTCATCGTCTTTTTTGTCAAATTCTTTGTCAGATCTCATCAGTTTCTCATGTCTCATTAATTTTATTTTTATTTTATAAAATCTTGAAGAAACTATCCAGATAATGATGATTTAAACTCTACAATCCCCTCAAAGTTCATCAATAAATAAATAGTAGCAAAATATAATACAGATCGTTTGATAATGTAGGAATCCGTGTTAATAATCAATCAAATGTTATAATAATGAATACGACATTAATAACAGCGGTCATATTTCTATGCATCGTAACAATGTTGATGTTTTTGGAAAATCATGATGCAACATATTTTGGAAAGTATGGCACAAATTCCAGTTCATGATTCCCAGGCTAAGCTCCAACGGCTGCGGTGCATTTTAGTCATTTCTGCTCCAGTTTCAAGGCTTCCGTTCTGTCCTTTTCACTCCTCCCTGTGTTGTTCTCTCTTTCTGCTTTCCTGTCTGATAGAATACAATCGTTCTTTGAAGTGATTGGATGACAGTCCATGGTCTGATCGATGTTGTACTGCTATTAAAACCGTTATGCTGTCTTAAAAAAACGAGTGTAAAGGGAGCTAAGGCAGCTCATTATCAGTTTTTTTTTTTTTCCTCCTCTCCTCAGTAGCCGCTATTTTCCGAGGCCTTGAGCAACTGATTAAAAGGTCAGAAAGTCTCATACCAGATGGCAACAACTGGGTCTTTCTAACAAAACCGCCTCAAACCATGTTGATAAATGTGTCATAATTATTAGTATTTGTTTATTCTTATTATATATGTATATCATTATGCAAATGAGCAATCATATTTGGTTTCTAAGTGCTAAAGTGATGGAGAAGGTGATGGAGGAAACTTTAGGCACCCCTGACATGTTGCTGTAAATAAGTACCGTACTTTCTAAAGAGAACCTGTGTGTGTGTGTGTGTGTGTGTGTGTGTGTATATATATATATATAATTTTATATATTAAATTTTTGAGGATCAGTTCAATTTGTATGTCACACATACAGATATACAAAACATTTCCCTTCCATTCTTCTGATGCTGGCTGGCAAACAACCTGTTGATACAGAACGTGAATGGAGAAATAATTTCTTATGTATTTAACTGTGGAATTGAAATGCGGCAGGACGGCTAATTTGACAGTAATCGTTTGTATAATAGCTTCAGTAATAATCTGTAAAGGTTAAAAAGTGATGCCGGCTTTGCTAATAGCATCTGTGCATGTCGTACGGAGGAGTTTGCCTATTGAATCAGTGTTTTCCTGCAGACATGTTTTATGGGAATAGGATCATTTGTGACTATGGAGTACAAAAGGAGGATTGTGCGAAATGATTTCGCAGTGCTAGTGACTCACACACACACACACACACACACACACACACACACACACACACACACATCTGCTGGGCGAGGGGGAGAGAGGCCATTGTTGTGTGAATTCCCCTCCTCTCATTGCGCGCTGTTGATTTAATGTGGGAATGCGTCTGGAAGAATGCAGAAAATAGATTAGCCATTATACAGTAATGGCCACAACATGACTGTTTATAATAACTGCACTGATAGCTGTCACACACACGCCCTTTTACCCCCCTATTACACACACACACACAATCTTGGTTGAGAAATCCACCCACACCCTGTCTAGCAATCTCTCCTTCAGTTAAACCTCTGCAGTTTCACCTTCAATTAGTAAGCCTTCGCTATTGATTGTGCTAATGTCTAGAAGTCCTTCATGACAAGTGTGTTTGATTCCTTTGGGGACCGGTCCCCAGTATGCATGCTAAAAAGCTGGATATTGACCCTCTCTCAGGTACCTGCAAGAAAATGTGCTTTTATTCTTTTTTAATACCTTTTTTTAAATTCTAAAATCTGATTGGCAGAGGCACGTTCAAAACTGTCTTATTGCTGTTTCATGAGTGCACTAATAGGTTTTCTACGATGAATGATTGAGGAGAGAAGCAGCTTGTTGTTTGTTAGGTTGCCATGGTCAGATTTAGGATTGGATGAATGAGTCTGAAGATTAGATAAGGCTTTTTGGCTGTGTTGTGGTTAATTTTAGGATCGAGGTCATTATTTGTGTCTGGGATGATTCCTTTTCTCATGGAGAGTATGCAGAGTTACACACAAATGTAGCTCTGGCGTGTGTGTGTGTGTGTGCGGGTGTGACTAAGGATGTGCCATAAGGTCTGTATCAGAATAAACATCTATTTTTCCTCGTTGTTTGATTTATTTATGTATTTATTTATTTGATTAAAAGATCTATAGTATAGCACAGCCAATCAGAGCAGGTTATTTACATTATTTACTTATTTACATAGATGAGTAGTAAATGCTTGTTTACTTTTTAGGGAATTGTAAAATAAAGATATCAAATTTTAACCCATTTTGATGAATTACACACGCACACACACGCGTAGGGGGCAATCCACCTGACGCTCTTGTCTTTGGATGTCAAATTCATCCGAATGTGTAAGTGTTTGTCTGCGCGTCTGCTCCGTGATGGGCCGGTGACCTGTCCTGGGTGCTTCCTGGGATGGACTCAAGCACTGGTACCCCTAATCAGGACGAGTGGCTCAGAAAATGAGTGAGAGAGATGCTTAGTCTACTTACTTATGAGACTTCATGATTAAAAAAAGTATGACATGGTGTGTAATGTGGGGCAGAACCAATCCTCTGTGTCTGATCTGACTCATCAGCCTCTTCCAAAGGTCAGGTGTGTTAGATCTGCACCTGAGTTTTGATGGAACACCGGTAGGACGAGAGTGCTAATGACTGCAAACACTCGTGACCTAGCGTCTGGGAATGCTGCTGCCTCTAGTGAATGGTTAACTGCTTGCGGTAGGGTGTTAAGACATCCAGAACTTTTTAAATAAATCCTGTAGGGCTTGCCGGGGTTGCAGGAGAGGATCATTATTAATTTTTAACTTGAAGTGCAACAACATTGCTAAACCATTACTCAGGGTTTAAGTTTAAATGCTCTTCTTGCAAGTAGGTCAAGAGAGCCAGACCTTTGTAAGGCTTTGTGTTGCTTCATGCATCAACCTAATGCAGTTTTATATGGATCAGAAGGTTTGTGGAATGTATTCGTCCATTCATTTGCTCATTATCTGAGCCACTTATCCTCACCAGGGTCACAGGGGGTATCAAGACCCCCTAAGGAGAACGATGGAGAAACACTAAGGGTGGGTCCCCAGGTCGTTATAAAGCAGAAACACAAATCCTCAGTCATACCCAGGGGGCGATTTTGCATCTTAAACCCACCAGACATTCATGTAGAATGTGGGTGAAACTAGGACACCAATGAAGGTCACACAGACGTGAGGAGAACTCCACATAGAAAGGACTCCATCCTGGCTTAGAACTGAACCCAGAGCCTCCTCTCGTTTTTAAATTGTTCAAAAAATGGGGCAATCGTTTCAAAGTTAAGGTAGCACTTCAATGTTGGATAGCATTCATAAGAGTACATCACATCTACATCATGAAAGACTTTCATGACAATGGAAATAAACTTTATTACATTTATAAAGGCTTATTTTAAGTGTTCTTCCACATAAAGGCACTGTTTTGTAATTTTGAACATTTTGGCTAAAGGAGAAATTTCAAGGCAAATATATATTCACTCCATTCAATACAGCTGTGCTCATTTTCAGCTTCATTTTATTCTCACTATTTAACACTTTTCCTTTATTTTATATTAAAAACAGAATCAAACAAACCAAAATACATAGAAAAAACAGGAGCAATAAGTGCAATGAAATAAAAAGTATAGGATGTACTGTTTAAGTTATGATTAGTGAAAGAACATAAAAAAAAACACCAAAAAAACAATTTATAACGCGTAAAAAACTCGTAATTATCACTTAATTTAAAAAGTTAAATAAATTTCCCTTTTTTTGTCTGGCTGAAAGTCACTTTTTTAAAAATGAGATGTCATTAATCGGGTTCCGCCAGTGGTGGGATCAGAAGCCACTCACAGCTGTGTTCCAGCTGTTTCTGCTGGCCAATAATAGAATTCTCCATAAGTATTTATTTGATCTCACTATGTTGTAACATTAACATTTCCTGGACCACTTTTTTAAATTAAATGATCTGAACTTCTCACCATTTCCTGTTCATTTGTTCGTGTTCATTTGTCCAAAAAAGGGTCAGTGAAGATCACTAGTACTAGTAAATTAGTGCATATTAGTACATTTCTCGTGCAATTTTGAAAAAAGTCGTCATTTTTAACACACATTTCCCCCCCAAAAAAAACAAAAAAAAAAACGTACTGCTTTTGAGCTCCTCTGTCCTGTTGAAGAGTGATCAGCCGTTTCAGGATGTTTGTTGTGTGTATTAATTGTTAACCAAGACCATTTGAACCAAGATCATTACCATGACGTTAATAAGTTACTTTAAAGCATATTTGTTGGTCATCAGATAAGGAACAATATAATTAGCTACATTTTGATGGTACGATCTACGTCCTGCCCCGGAAAGGTCTAGCTTCGGGACGACCTTAGATTTGTGTTGACAATGAAAAGGTCATGTTTGTTTAAAATCAAACCAGTAATGAAATACTGTTTTGCCTTCTTATTAGCTCCCTAGCTTATTAAAATTTCCAAAAATATACTTAAACTGACCTCTACAAACAAGGCCTGTTCCGCCCTGCTGTTCAGGGTTTTTTGGATTGTGTGGAAAGTGAAAAGAGCTCAGCAATGTTTTATAATGTTGGCAGAAACCTCTGACACTTCCTCCACTGCTTGCACTATGCATTTGGGTGATGTAGGCCTTCAGTGAAGGAGCCATTTGAATTTTTCATCAGAGCACACAGTGGCTAGACCACACGCTGTAGCTCTTCATTGTCCATGTGGATAATCTCTCTCTCTCTCTCTCTCTCTCTCTCCATCTCTGTCTCTCTCTCTCTCTCTCTTTCTCTCTCTCTCTCTCTCTCTCTCTCTGTCTCTCTCTCTCTCTCTCTCTCTCTCGCTCTGTCTCTCTCTCTCTCTCTCTCTCTCTCCATCTCTCTCTCTCTCTCTCTCTCTCTTTCTCATGAATTAAAATTAAAAAGGAATTTTTCTGATGGATCTTCTTCACACATTTTCAACTTCCCCCAGATGCATAGGACCATGCTTAAGTCCTGGAACCTCATTTCTTTATGTTGAAACAATAGCTGCAGCGACACTGCTTCAGAAACTGATCAACTGAAAATGAAAGCCAAAAACACAGTACTGTGTGTATGTATGTATGTATGTGTATATATATAATATACATGTATGTATGTATGTATGTGTATATATATAATATATACAGTACTGTGCAAAAGTTTTAGGCAGGTGTGGAAAAAATGCTGTAAACAAAGAATGCTTTCAGAAATGGAAGTGTTCATCATTTATTTTCATCAATCAACAAAATGCAGTGAATGAACAAAAGAGAAATCTAAATCAAATCAATATTTGGTGTGACCACCCTTTGCCTTCAAAACAGCATCAGTTCTTCTAGGTACACTTGCACACAGTTTTTGAAGGAACTCGGCTGGTAGGTTGTTCCAAACATCTTGGAGAACTAACCACAGATCTTCTGTGGATGTAGCTTCCTCACATCCTTCTGTCTCTTCATGTAATCCAGACACACTGGATGATGTTGAGATCAGGGCTCTGTGGGGCCAGAAGAACTGATGCTGGTTTGAAGGCAAAAGGCAGTAACACCAAATACTGATCTGATTTCGATTTTTCTTTTGTTCGCTCACTTTGCATTTAGTAAATTGATGAAAATAAACAATCATTATTTATATTTCTGAAAGCATTCTTTGTTTACAGCATTTTTTTCACACCTGCCTAAAACTTTTGTACAGTACTGTATGTATATATATATATATATAATAAAGTTTTTTCCCCAGATGATCAGGCTCTTGTTTTGTTGAGACTGATTATAGGAGCCCTGCTCTGGCAGTAGCCCTTCAGCACTGGCGGGCTTTGCTGTAAGCGCTACATGTTCCTGCCAGCCCTTGATTTTTAGCTCTGTGTAAAGTTCGGTCAGGGATGCCAGATTGGCCCAGTGCTGTTGTTTGGTGATTAATAGAGCTACTGAACAGTGGGGGACTCTTTTCAAAGAGCTCCTGAAAGTCTCTTTGTGGCTCATATATTGATATGTAAATAAATATATTGTTTTTTACTTATATATATAAATATATTTTATATTACTTATATGTATCCTCAGGGTAAGCTACTGGTCTGAGATTTGAACCCATGACATTGGCACCATGATCGGAAGCTCGTGGGTTTGAATCCCAGACCAGTAGGTTACCCTGAGGTACCCTTGAGCAAGGTACCGTCCCCATCCCTGCTCATCACTATGCTTTTTAGCTGCCCCCTACTGCACGGTGTGTTTGGCTTAAATGCAGAGGCATTTCATTTTCATTGAGGTTCACTGTGTGCTGTGCTGTGTTTCACAATGAAAGTTGTCACTTTCACTTTGCTTCATACATATGTAAGTTCATGATGAGGATGATGATGATATTTTTATTCGTGTTAGAAGCATGCCTCGACTGATCAGCTACATTTAGGATGGAAACCGGGCTTGTTTTTAAATCACTCTGATCCGACAGGCATGGCCCATGGATTTGTATGGAAGACGCTGTTAAAAGCCAGCTGTTCCTACACATCTGACAGGCAGTGTAACTGCTCCCAACTGAACTGTACCATAACATGTTTCTTTCTTAATCCTTCACTTTACACTAAGGGGTACACTCACAGGTCCGCAGGTGTTTGTGCGAGAGTGTGTGCGCTAAAGGCTGCAGGTGTGTGGAATGTTGCAACAACGAGCTCTGTGTGTGTCTCTTGCAAACACAGACATGTAGTCACCAACGCTCTTTTGTGTGCACGAGGTGTGTCCACCAAATAACGCTAATCCCACACACACACAGGTAATTCCACAGCTGGGGTGTAAAACACACCAGAGGTATAACTGAAGCTCATGTTAGATTAGTTCTATGGTTGGTCTCACAGTGTGTGTGTGTGTGTGTGTGTGTGTGTGTGTGTGTGTGTGTGTGTGTGTTCATAACCTTGGAGAGTAAAGCTAAAGTGATGGAGAAAGACCATGTAGCCTGCAGCGAAACCCTTTCTGTATTACAGTGTTGTATGAGAATGTGGTGTTGAAGGACTGGGGTGTGTGTGCGTGTTTGTTGCCTGGTGTGGATTAAGTGCTGCTTGAAAAGTAGGATAAAGAAGAGAGGACGTGGCCTTCAGCCCCTGGTGATGGTGATCCCCAAGAAAATGTTGTGTTTGTGTGTAAATGTATGTGTGTATGTATGTGTGTGTCAGACTATGTGTCCTTCCTTCTTGATATTGTGCCTGGTATTAGATATAGTGTGTGTTTGTGTCCATGAGTTAATGAGATCTTAAGTGCAGAGAGAGAGAGAGAGAGAGAGAGAGAGAGACAGGATGGAGAACTGTAAAGTTCGGGAATGAGTTGAGTTGAATGCTACTCTCTTGTTATTCTGGTTAGAGTGGATATGGTATTATAACTGCATATTAAAAATGATACAGTTTAATACATGGATTTTAAAGCATTAATGAAAATGTCCTCCCTGAAATGATGCCAAATATAGACTCACTGATGTCGTGTTTCTATCTGTGAGCATATTTTGTGTCGGTCATATGAGAAAAAGGACTGGCCACAGCCACACGCTGTGTTGTTTGTCCACAGTAAGAGGCCTAGGGCTTTATCAACCCAGCAACACATGTCCTAACATGGTTGCCATGACATCAGATTTCTGATTTCAACATCAATAGCAAATCTTGAAACCTAAAGCTTTGATGATACCAACATTCAACATCTAATGTTGGCCTGTGTTTTGCTGCTTAATTAGCGTGATAAACGTAGCATTATTGAGATGAAACATGTCAGAGATTGGTTCAAGCATTCAAACATTCAGCAAAAATCAGAAGTGATTTGAATGAATTCAGTTGTTAGAAAATGAGGGGTTATAATACACTGGGCAACACCGAACACATTTGGTGGACCGTTCGGACTGTGATTACGGCTGGATTCCAATTGCAATCTGTGTGATGGCAAAGGAACAGAGCTAGGAGTGAATGTGAAATATTAAAACTGATGGACTGAGCCATGGTGAAATTTGTACGTTAATTGATACTGGCCAGTGATTTAATAAAAGTGATGAAATAAACACACAGATATATAAACATCAGCTGCAACTGAGAGGTGAATAACATCTTGTTACGCTGGCACCTGTCAAGGGCTTGGACGTATTAAACAGTAAGGAATCAGTAAATCGGGGTTATCATCGCTTTGCACGGAGCTGCTTCTCTGCAGACTGGTCAGACCAGCTTCATCACCTTCAAGAGGTTCGGTTGCTTTCTAACAGTACCCACCTCTTGACAGGTGCCACCGTAACAAGATATTCATTGTGATTCGCTTCAACTATCAGCTGTGTGTGCAAGCGTGTGTTGGTGTCACATACCGGACACCTCCGTGTGTGAGTGAGAGGGCGTGGGAAAGGGGGATCGGGTGTGTTTCTTTGTTTTCAGACAAGAAGAAACCGAGATCAGTGTCATCAGTGTCATGTGGCCCAACACGGTAAACAGCGCCCTCATTACTGTCTCTCAGTGAATAAGTAAATAAAGTGAGAGCACAGCTAAACACACATCTAGTGACTGTCCCTTTAGCGGGACTTATTTATAGCGAGGACATGCATTTATGACATTTATCACAGTTAATGACTAAATCGAGTTGAAATGTGGGGGGAGGGAGAAGATGCTTCTTTTGCAAAAAACAGGGCCATACACATGATTTTTTCATCAAATTCAAATGATGATAAAATATGTAGAACCTGTACTTTCTGCATGATTTTCGCCGCTCGTTTCAGTGAGAAATAATTCAGCACCTTGTAAGAAGAGGCGATTACGCAACAGCTGCATTATAAAACAGCAGCAGAGAGAGAGAACGAGAGGAGAACCGCATGAAGAGGGATGAAGGAAAGGGGGAATGGAAGGAAAGGGAGAGAGGGAACAGTTTAATTAGTTTATAATGGTTAATTAATGTCAACAGTGTCCTATAAGAGTCAGATGTCTTGCGCTTGCCTGTGTGGAGTAACACACACCTCACAATTCCATTTACACCTGTCAGAGAGACAGCTCAGGGTGTGGAGAGAGTGAAGAAAGAAAAGAGGGGGGGGGGTGAGAAGAGGAGAGGAGGAAGAAACATGAGGTAGATGGGGAGGAGAAAGAGAGAGAAGAGGAGAAAAGGAAAGAGAGAGATAATATATGTGAGATAAACAGAGATTTTCTTCTTTTCCTTTACCATTCTACCTTTCTTTTACCCTCCTCTTCTCTTTGTGTGCTAGAAGGATTGAGAAAGGCTAATTGAGTTCCACCATCTGCCTACACCATGGACATAGCCAAGCTCTCACACACACACACACACACACACACACCTGCTGTCTTCTGCTCAATTTAGTCCGGGAGTGTTTCTGACCCATAGTCACTCAACACCACTTTATATTGACACATAAAACTAAAAATTATATTAACATCCGTCTGTCTGTATATCTGTCTTTTTGTTTGTCTGTCTGTCCATCTATGTGTCTCTGTCTTTCTGTCTACATGAATGATACCACCATAACCATAACACGCTGACACACACACACACACACACACACACACACACACACACACACACACAGAACGCAAAATGGAGTCCTTAGCTTAACGACCACACACACACACACACACACACACACACACACAGCATCTCTCAGGTCTCTGTGGGGTTTCCATGGCGATGAGGTTTCATTTCAGCTCAATTAGCTCAGATGTTTTAAACAAGGATCAGATCACCTTTAGTGACCAGAATAACCACACCTCACCCTGAGGGTAGATCAGTGATACAGATATACAGTTTTCTCTCTCTCTCTCTCTCTCTCTCTCTTTCCCTCCCTCTCTCTCATCTTTCTTCATCTAGTTAATGGAAAATGGACCTCTCGCTGACCTTCACACCTTAAACACTTATTATTTAGTTATTAATGAATTGACTAAATGCATGTAAAAATGTAAGTATTCTAAAGAATTCATTTTTATTTTATATAATACTCATTATATTATTGGCAGACAGATCGCTCTGCCCTGCTTAACCAGTGGACCAACAGCATACTGTCTAATAAAGAGATTACATTTGCATGGGAAATGAAGCATTGTGCTGGCAAATAATACTTTTGGCAGATCATTGTGATGTGTGTGTGTGTGCGCGCGCCTGTGTGTGTGTGTGTGTGTGTGTGTGTGTGTACAGGAGGGAGAGCAAGGGAAACAAAAATCTATATTTTAGCCTGTGCAACTTAATTGAAGGCATCTACATACAAAAGCTGTTTTGGAAGTATGTTCAGATAATATCAACGAATAGGCCTCAGTCCTGTCTGATAAGCTGTAAGTACCGCTCTGGAAAGTCCATGGACTTTTATTGATGCTTTGAAAGCATTAAGCTGAACTCCATGGACTGATTTGAGTCATTCAGTGGCCCTTTTCTGCTCTTAACCTGATGTGAAAAATGAAAGAAATGTCCATCGTAAGTAATTTGCCAGGCTTGAATGAATGAGCAAGTCCGCTCCGCTCTGCAGATTGACTTCCAACTGAAGCAGCGAAGCAGAATTTCCCTGCTTTAAAGCAATAGTTTGTTTTAAAATGAGCTGCTTATTCCCCAGATGTAGTGAACTATGATATCTATGATTTGTCTCAATTAATGCACAGCTCTACAAAACAGGGATCAAGCAGCTGGGCAGTGGGATCCCAATAAAAATACAATTCATGGACAAGCACATGGTTGTAAACAAAGACACAAGAAACAAGGACAAGAAAAGGGCAAAGCATTAACGATGCCTCCAACTGCTTGAAAGACACCCTAGAAGGGAGATGGACAGAAGACTGGACAGAGGACAGTAGACAGAGGACCAGACATGATACTTGGCAGCATCATGAAAAGGACAATAACAGGCACAGGGACGGTCTGGCAGAGATTTGGCAGGGACCATAGGCAGAGATTGGGCAGGGTGGTAAAGGAAAGACTGGGTAGAGAACATAGGCAGAGACTGGCAGCCTTCATTGGCAGAGATAAGCAGGGTACATAGACAAAGGCAGGGCAGGGAACATAGGCAAAGACTGGGCAGGAAATATAGGCAAAGGCTAGCGGGACACTTGGACAAAGACTGGACAAGGTCCTTAGGCAGAGACTAGGCAGGGGACTTATGCAAAGACTGGGCAGGGTGCTTAGGCAGAGACTGGACAGGAGACATTTGCAGAGACTGGGCAGGCAATATAGGCAAAGACTAGCAGGGTACTTAGACAAAGACTGGGCGGGGAACATAGGCTGAGACTGGGCAGGAGACATATGCAGAAACTGGGCAGGGCCCTTAGGCAGAGACTCTGCAGGGGACATATGCAGAGACTGGGCAGGGGACATATGCAGAGACTGGGCAGGGGACATAGGCAGAGATTAGCAGGGCACTTAAAGAAAGTCTGGGCAGGGAACACAGGCAGAAAGTGGCAGGGTACCGAGGCACAGACTGGACATGGAACACAGGCAGAAACGATCAGCAGAAGAATAGCTTGCTAACATTAGCCCAGACTGGAGCAGGAACGTTGGCAGAGATCAAGCAGGGAACGGAGGATGAGACTGGCCATGGAACTGGCGCCTGGGCTGCTGACTCTGCCTCAAGTTAGTTTGGGCAGATGCCACGTCCTGGCCAGCAGATTTGGCGGAGGAGTTGGCTGCTCACAGTGGCCCTGAAGGCTAGTCATCCAGTGATGGCACCGGCGGCCAGTGATGGTGACCATGAAGATTTTTGGAAATGTGCCATGTTTGAATTATTACTGACTTTATGTGGTTTTGGATGCTGTTCATCATCGATTAATGCAGACAAAAGAATATAGCACGGCTAAAATAAATGATAAGACACAGTAAGGCTTACAGTAACGCAGCCATGTATTACGAAGGGACTCTCTATCTGTATCAAATGTTCATAAGCACCCAATCAGCTTTCAGACATCACCAACTGCATGCTCAGGATGAACATTGGCCTCTGAATGCAGTGCCAATAGTTTAATGTGTTACAGTCAGTTTATAAATATGAGTCGTAAAACGCACCTCCGCAATTACAATAAGGCCAAACATATCCGCTCGGACAGTTTAATAGCCTGTCAGTGTCGCACGGCCAAGTGAGAGAAAGTGGTGAAGCTCTCCGGCAGGTTGGAGTGTGAGCGCTGTTGCAGTGTCATTGATGCCCAAAGAGTAATTTCTTTTTTTGTGAAAAGACATATTGCACAAATAGACATTGTCATTAAGAAATTGAAGTCCAAATTGTTATTTTTCAGGCTATTGCACTACTATTGCACTATCACAATCTCATTTTAGCCTTTTTTTTTAAACGCCAGCTGCCATTTACATTTCAAACTTTCATGACAAAAGTAATAACAGAAACAGTCTAAATGGAGTAAGATTTTTACATTATCTTCTATTGAGAATTGAGCTTTTTGCTTCTGCTGTGAAAGTCACTGAATTTAGACTGAAAAGTACAAAATAAAGGCACTGAAATAAACTCAAAGTATAACAGATTAAAAAGTAAAAGGATCTGAAATGTACTCAGAGTATGAACTCCATTATCCATTATCTGCCACTTGTCCCAAACGGGGTCACGGGGGAGTGCTGGTGTCCAACCCAGCGCACACAGGGCGAGGGCGGGGGACGCACCCTGGACAGGTCGCCAGCCCATCGCAGGGAGGAGCGGGACGGGGACGGCACCTTGCTCAAGGGTACCTCAGGGCAACCTATTGGGAAGGGGATCGAACCCCCGATCCTCTGATCACGTGGCCGACACCCTAACCACTAGGCCACCGCTGCCCTACTCAGAGTATAAAAGTATTAAAAAGAAAACGGACACTAAAATGTACCCAAAGTATTAAAGTAAAAAAAAACAAAAAAAAACAACACAAAAACTTAAGAAAAAAGCAAAATACAGGCTCTGAAAAACTCTCAAGCATACTCAGAGTATAAAAGTATATCAAAAAACTGACACTAAAATGTACCCAGAGAAGAAAAACTATCTTTTAATGATAATGAATATTAACTGCTTCTTATTTATCCGTGTCTCTAGCAGTTCTCATCGGGGACATTGTCTTTTCTACGATGGTCTTACTATGTCTGCGTGATCAGTGAGCGTCTTTTTCGAGTCCAGCGTTCTGTTCTGTTTGTGGAATAAAAAAAAAAAAAGTGGGTGAAAATGCTTTCTTCCTTGGTGCTGTCCCGCGGTTTTGGGGGGTGTGAAATGTGAGACGGGGTCTCAGTTTTTGTGTCATTGCGCTTTTGAGCCAGGGAGTAGTTTGGACGTCCCGACTGCACTGAGCCATATTTTCCCTCTTCTCTAAAAACCATTGGTGGTCTTGGTTTAGCAGCCCCCCCCTCCCCACACACACACACAGTCCTGTTTGCCAGAGCATAAAAAGCAGGAACCGGTGGAAGGTTCTGGGTGTTTGATGAATGGAGTCTAGCGTTCCAGCCAGTCTGACGAGTGTAAGAACTGGCCGTGGTGGAAAGAGAAGAGCAGACTGTGCAGATATTCAATGTGATTTAGGGATTAAAAGTCAGCTAATGAAGAATGACTCATGGGTAAAGCGTGATGAGGGCAGCGGAGCTCGGAAACATCCCCCTGTTGTGTATCAGAATGAAAGTGTGTGTGTGTGTGTGTGTGTGTGTGTGTGTGTGTGTGTGTGTGTGTGTGTGGATGACAGACCGAGTCAAAGCCAGAGGTTTCAGTGACTTATAGAGCTGAGCTGACTTCACTAAGCTGTTCATTTTCTACCAGCTGCTCCTGAATCGCCACAGCAAATTACCCGTCTCCATGTCTTCCTGTCCTCTGCATCTTCCTCTTTCACACCGACCGCCTGCATGTCCCCTCTCACCACGTCCATAAACCTCCTCCTTGGTCTGCCTCTTTCTTTTTTTTTTTGCCCGGCATCTCATTAGGACACGTGTCTAATCCTGTCCATACTCGCCACTCCCAGCAAAAATCTCTGCATCTTTCACTCTGACATCTCGGGCTCCTGTGTTTTTGTCATCACCACCGTCTCCAAACCGTATTGCATAGCCGGTCTCGCTACCGTCCTGCAAACCTTTCCTTTAACTCTTTCTGGGACCCTTCTGTCTCAGATCTTTTTGGCATTCTCTTCTTTTTCTGACTCTCAAGCTACCCCCCTCTCTCGCTCTTGCTCTCGTCTTTTACCTCTTTTCATCTCCTTTTCTCTCTCGCTTTTTTCTGTCTCTCTCTCTCCCTCCTTGTCCTTCAGTCTCTTCCTTTACTTTCTCTTCTTTATCTGTCTTTCATTCTTCCTTTGGATCACTCTATTTCTCTTTTTTTTATCCCTTTCTCTTTTCCTTCTCTTTGTCTCTCTGTCTTCTTTCTCTCTCTCCTTCTTGTTCTCCATCTGTCTTTCTGTCTTCTTTTTCGTGCATTTATCTTTTCTTTCACTGTCATGCTTATGCTACCCCCCCCCCCCCCTTCGCTCTCTGTCTGTCTGTCTGTCTCTCTCTCTCTCTCTCTCTCTCTCTCTCTCTCTCTCTTCTCATTATTATTCAGTAGATGCATTGCTTGGCACAAGGACAAAACTTTGCATAATTTATGCACGGCCATCATCAGTTTTTGAAAAACGGCCCAGGCCGCCTCCTTTGTGCTTTTAACTAAATAGATGCTCACCGGGCCAGCGCTCCCGAGTGAAAGAGAGAGAGAGAGAGAGAGAGAGAGAGAGAGAGAGAGAGAGGGAGCAGTCTATTTATAATGTTCCCTAAACTTTGCAGGCTCTGTTCATTTCTCTGTACTTGCCTATGTATGAGATGTATGAGTGGCGGAGGTGCAGTGTGTGTGTGTGTGTGTGTGTGTGTGTGTGTGTGTGTGTGTGTGTGTATGGTGTGCTAGATGCTGCCTGCTAGCTGCAAATTTGAAGAGGTTTTCACAATACTGCCGAAGATGAAGAGATGAAAATATTCCTATGTAAGACCAAAAAGGAATGAGGGAGGAAGGAATGCAGTGCTGAAAGATGAAAAATGAAACCCCAGAAAGACTTGCAGCTCTCAGTCTCAACAGAGAACACTCCACACGGTCCCTGAAGAGCCAGAGAGAGAGAGAGAGAGAGAGAGAGAGAGAGAGAGAGAGAGAGAGAGAGAGGTAACATGAGACAGAGAAAGAAAAGAAACGTAATAAAAGAATGATGTGGGGGGGAGAGAGAAGGAGAAAGCAGAAAAGAGCTAAAGAGAGAGAAAGAAAGCAAGAAAGAGTGAGAGAAAGCATGACAAAACAGAAAGGCAAGAAGGGAGAGAGATGCTACATACCGCTGTCGTAATCTTTTTTTTTCCAAGTTTTAATTGGCCTTTAATTGGATTTGTGGTCCAATCAGGACTTTTCCTCTGTGGTATCTGGATATATGAACCAATCATATTTCAGTTTACAGTGACAGGCACCAGTTTTGAGAGAAAGAACATTTATCTCTGTCACTCTCTCTCGCTTACTCACACACACACAAACACACACACACACACACACCTGCTATAAAAACCAGCCCTGTTTTAACTTAAATAAATATGTAAATATAGGAAAATATGAAAGAGTGGCTATGAGGGAACCAAAATGATACTCTGTGTGTGTGTGTGTGTGTGTGTGTGTGTGTGTGTGTGTGTGTGTGTGTGTGTGTGTGTGTGTGTGTGTGTGGGGATGAGTAATTTGTTGTTTATTTTGGAGAGGGAGATTGCATTACTGCTCTGTAGATAAGAGCGGCGGACTCTTTGCTGATTGGATTGGAGGTTATTTTTATGGGTATTAATTTATCAGTGCGCTAATTAGAAAACATCTCATTAGGACACGCGGAGGAGCAGATCCAGTCCAGCGCTGCACTCGTCTTTATTTCATTCCTCTAATCTACACTTCCTCTCTTTCTTTATCTCGCTGTATCACACAGCATGGAGTGAGTGTTCTTCAAAACCCGATAGTGACAGCAACACACACACACACACACACACACACACACACACACACACAGATCTGATCTGCTGTGCAGTTTCACTGAAGTGCAGGGAGTGACTGCTGCATTCTTCCGTTCTCCGCTTCTGCCTGTCCGTCTATCCTTCCTAACCTCCATCTGTTTTTCTGAGTATCCTTTCTTTCCTTCTTTCATTTATTCCTCCATTCCTTCTTTCTTTCTTGATGTGTTCCTTCTTTCCTTTTCTTGTTAGTTTCTTGTTAGTTTGTTTGTTTGTTCGTTTGTTTCTTTCTTTCATTCAAGATTTGTTCCTTCTTTCCTTTTCTTGTTTCTTTTTTTCTTTCCTTTTCTTGTTTCTTAATATCTTTCTTTCTTTCTTTCTTTCATTCTTTCTTTCTTTCTTTCTTTTTTCTCTCGATTTCTTCCTTCTTTCCTTTTCTTGCTCTTTCATTCATGATTTGTTCCTTCTTTCTTTCTTTCTTTCTTTCTTTCTTTCATGATTTGTTCCTTCTTTCTTTTTCTTGTTTCTTTCTTTCTTTCATGATTTGTTCCTTCTTTTCTTTCTTTCTTTCTTTCTTTCTTCCTGTCATCATGAGTCAGGACAGTAGTAAGTCTAGCAGAAGTGAAGCTGTTGCTTTGCATCAGTTTTTCATCACACCCTCACTTTCCCGTCCCTGCAGCTCTCGCTTTAGAGTCTCGTCTTAATGCCGTGCTCATTTCTTCTTCTCTCCGTCTCCCTCCCCTTCTGTCTTTCTTGCTGTTTCTACTACTATTTTTTGCATGTTTCTCTTTTTGTCCTTGTCTCTTTCTCACTCGCTCTCTCTCCCTCCCCCTGATTAATGGTTGTAGTTCTTGCGGTGGCAGGGCGCCATCCCTTGAATATTTTTCTGTCAAACATAATCACAGTGTTAGAAAAATGACCTACAGCTGCAGAGTAAAATCACACTTCATAATCTCACCTCTCCGCTCAGCCTGCCCAATATCTCCAGCTTATTAGAGCCGCGGGAGAGCGCAGCGGTATTGCAGAGCCAAGAAGGGACGAGTGCGCTGTGCATCTCTGCATGTGTCTTTTTGTCTGACTGGAAAAAAAAATGCATCAATGTGACTGCCCATGTGGAGAACAGAGCTGTTAGAATTAATCATATGCAGCGAAGTTTACACTTTTTTTTTGCCAACATTTTGTCTATTTAAAAAAAACAAACAACGTCTATAACGTCTATGTTTTGAAGAAAAATGCTTCTCATGTAATTCTTATAACCCACAGAAGCTGAGGATCAGGAAAAGACAAAAAAACAAACTAATATATATGTGTGTGTATGTGTGTGTGTGTGTATATATGTGTATATATATATATATATATATATATAAGTACTGTGCAAAAGTTTTAGGCAGGTGTGGAAAAATGCTGTAAACAAAGAATGCTTTCAGAAATGGAAGTGTTCATCATTTATTTTCATCAATCAACAAAATGCAGTGAATGAACAAAAGAGAAATCTAAATCAAATCAATATTTGGTGTGACCACCCTTTGCCTTCAAAACAGCATCAGTTCTTCTAGGTACACTTGCACACAGTTTTTGAAGGAACTCGGCTGGTAGGTCGTTCCAAACATGACTGTGTTTCAACCTCCGTGTGACATTGATGATCATCAGCACCTGTTGGGTAAAAAAGCTCTATAATATTTAGAGCTCATAAGCTGTCATTGTGAGAAAGCTGCACTTTCTGCTACTTTAGAGAAAAAGGGATGTTGCTTAAGTCAATATCTTGTATATAGAATTACATACATTTGTTTTATTGCACACACACGCACGCATGCACGCGCACACAAAAGTGAATACGTGCACAGTATATAAGAAGTTTTTCTCAAGTCATTGTGGCTGCTAGGTTAAGAGTGGTCTGCCAGAAAGTGATCGCTGGTGAGGGGCTTTTAAATGCATTTAAAAGGGTGATGTACAGGTCGGAGTTCCTTCATCAGGCCGCTTGCACAGGGACGGGTCAAACAGATGCGGCTAATTGCTAATATCCTCCCCGCTTTCCTGGCATATTAACCACATCAATCCCCCCGAGAGCGAGAGAGAGGCTCCCTTCCCCTCCGCTTATGTTGACTCTGTTCAGATGTATTATTGAAGAAGGAGATGAGAGTGAGCGCAGATCCGTGTGTGTGTGCATGATCTTTGAGCGTGTCAAGATTTCTACTTAGAAAGGGAGAGAATCGATGGCTCAGTACTTTAACAATATATCATTTCACAGTGGGAGGAGTGAGATAAATCATTCTGATTGTCCAGCTTTACTGTGACTTTGCAGTTTGCTGTCCGGGTTTCCAAAGTGGTTACTTTGCCAGTAGCTGCTTTTCATTTCTTTTTATGCATGGTTTAAAAAAAAAAAAAAAGAAAGATAATAAATCAGGAGAGCAGTCCATGGAGCATGAGGAGCTACTTTAAAACCTGGCCTTCATTTTTTTTTTTTTTTTTTTAATAAAATAAACTCAATATCAAGATACTGTATTATTGGTCAAACTTGAAATATATCACTTCAACATTCTTTATTACCTTTTGGTCATTCCCATAAAAAGCAACAGTAGAGCCTTATTAAAGGCACGGTATATAACAGCCTGCCACGAGTGCCGACCAGCGGTGGCGAAAGAGGTGGGAGGTGAAAAAGTGCAGGATCTGAAATGTAGTCAGATTAGAGTAGAATCTAGTTTTTGGAATGACAGTTTTACCTGCTGTCTGTGTGCAAAGGTGACTGAACCTCGTGACATATCATTCAAACAGTATTGCAAACCTAATTAAGTGTGATCTAAATGGGCAGCGGGAGGGAGATGGCCCCAGATTGGAAGATTGCGGGCTCAATTCTCTCACCAGTAGGTTGCTTTGAGGTACCCTTGAGCAAGGTACCGTCCCCGTCACTGCTCCCCGGGCAGCCTTCAATAGCTGTCCCCTGCTGCAAGTGTGTGTATGGGTGAAACGCAGAGGTTGAATTTCATTGTGTTGTGTTGTGCTGCGTTTCACAATGACAAGGGTAGTCACTTTCACTTAAACACTTTCACTTTAAGTCACTTTCACCAGCAAACAAATCAGGTATAAATTCCTAAAACCTTACATAATCTAGTATAATCTAGTAATCTAGTACTTCTGAATCCAAACATCAATGAAAGTCATAGCAAGGGTCTTCTTCTTCTTTCGGTTGCTCACATCTAGGGGTCGCCACAGCAGATCATCGTTTCCATTTCTTCCGGTCCTCTGCATCTTCCTCCTTCAGACCGACCACCTGCATGTCCTCTCTCACCACGTCCATAAACCTCCTCTTTGGTCTTCCTCTTCTCCTCTTTCCTGGAAGCTCCATCTTCAACATCCTCCTTCCAATATAATCCTCGTATCTCCTCTGGACACGTCCAAACCAACACAACCTTGCTTCTCTAACCTTGTCTCCAAAACGTCCAACCAGATCTGTCCCTCTAATATACTCGTTTTTAATCCTGTCCATCCTCGTCAAACCCAACGGAAAATGAAATAGAACAATAATTATAATATTTAATGGTGAAATCAATGTCATTGTGTCGGGATGTGGAATAATTTGCCTCCCAGAGCTCCTGCAATGTATCAAAGTATCAAAAATTGAGTAAAACCCAATAATATAATATTGTCCAACAATATAATATTGTCTAACCCATTACTCTGAGTAATCTCTGAATATGTAATGTTACGTTAGCAATGAGATGGGCATGAGTTCCACTTGGCCAGCATTCACTATTCCCATGTTTGGAGCTGTATGCCTGTAGGTAATGCAGCTGGTCTTTTGGATGGTAATTTATACTCTTCCACATTACGAACAGGGCCTGCACATGTCATCTAAAATCACATTACATCCTTCTGCTTGGCTTTGGGTTCACTGGAGCCCAGTGTTTGGATGATCGGAGTGAAGGAGGTGTAACTTTATGACCGAAATGGTAACATTGTCGCTAAAGGACAACGTTTAGTAATTGACTGCGGTTCCGTGAACTTTGCGCTTGCATGTAATCACTGTCAGGACCAAAACCTGTATCTCCAAAAGTCAAGTAATCAGGAGAAGGGAAAAACTTGCAGTGGAAGTTCATGTAAGACCATTTCAGTCATTGTGGAAGATTTCTCTTAGTTCAGTCATTATGAAAGCCTGAAACATTGCAAAAGGCTGCTTTTGTTTCGTAATTTTGTCCAGAAAAGGCAGAAATAGGAAAAAGATTTCATCCTGTCATAGATAGCACCCAGTGTGGGTCTTTGCTTGAGGTCCAAATTATTAACCAATGCATTTGGTGAATGTCAACATTACATCCTGATTTCATTGTATAATCCTCCCAACCAATAGCAGCATATTTGTGACACCAGGAGCGATTTGCTGAAGGACGTCTATCCCATCTATACCATTATCTGAGCCCCTTATCTTAAGTTGTGAGAGGTGCTGGAACCCACCCCAGTGCAGAACAGCTTGCTGGGCCAGCATAGGACAGATTCATATACACATTCACCCCTAGAGGCATTCTAGCATCTCCAGTCCATCTGATATAGATATAGATATATATATATATAGTCAGTCAGTCATTTTCTGCCGCTTGTCCCAAGCGGGGTCGCGGGGGAGTGCTGGAGTCCATCCCAGCTCACACAGGGCGAAGGACGGGGGACACACCCTGGACAGAGCGCCAGCCCATCGCAGGGAGGAGCGTGACGGGGACGGCACCTATATATATATATATACACACACTGTTCAGACCTCTTGAAAGACAATAGTGAAGGATTTACTGTATGTGAGATTCTTTATTCTTGTGAAAACGGTGTTTGAAAGAACTAAATCACACTTTTTTTCTCTGAGATTGGCGTGAAGGAACAGGCGGCAGCAGACCTCAGCATGTCGTGTGTTTGTACTTGAGTGTGTGGGTTGTGTGTTTATGTTTCTGGTGGGTGTATTTTCTGATTGATGGTTGAATTTTGCTGTTGATCTTGTGGGTCCAGTGTGCGCTCAGTGTCAACTGGAGGAGCTGCTGATGCATTACAAGAGCAGCCTAATCACAGCCTCTATTTACAGCTGCCCATTTAGTGCGAGGCCTAATTAAGTTGATTTCTGTGATTTTAGCTTTGTTGCTGCCACTGTGTGTGTGTGTGTGTGTGTGTGTGTGTATGTGTATGTGTGTTTTTGTGTGTGTGTGTTTGGGAATATGTGTGTGTGTTCATCTAAAACAATCAAATTCTGTGCTCGGACCAACGTCATTATCTCCGTGGTAACCAAGTTTACCCATTAGCCCTTGGGTGTGTAAGCCGCATGACGATGTGCCCATGCGCGGGCACGTGTGATATTTTTCTAGCCATGGTGATCATTCTTGATGGCCACATTCCGATCACGGCGGAAGGGCGATGGAATTCTGGGAGCTGCTATTTATTATGCAAATGGATTTGGGTCAGAATGTTTGGACTAAATTAGAGGAATATGGCTACGCTAATAATAACCAGAGAGAGAGAGAGAGAGAGAGAGAGAGAAAACGAGAGCAAGGGAAGAGAGAGAGTAAGAGAATCTGAAGAGCATGTAAGATAGAAAAGGAGGAAAACAGGATAGGAGAAGGGGTGTGAGAGGGAGGGAGAGAGAGAGAGAGAGAGAGAGAGAGAGAGAGAGAGATATGAGTAGAAAAGCTGCCCCTTGTTGAGATCAATTATGGTCTGCAGAGACGTAATAGATTTTTAGGCCAGTGTCATACACAGAGAGAGAGAGAGAGAGAGAGAGAGAGAGAGAGAGAGAGAGAGATGAATAATGAATAAATACATTCGCTCAAACCTCTCAGATCTTTCAGGTGTCAGGGCTTAGCAGCGCTTTGACATTTGACCTTTTGCCCTTCACAACCCCAGTGATGCTGCTTCTTGTGATCTAGACCCGTCCAGCGTATCTTCTCTGAGGGGCTAAAGCAGGATTCTCTTCCGAAAATCTCCAGACTGTCGACTTAACACAAACTCAGTGTGAATAGTTAATCACGACCTACCAGGATGTGTTTTGGGTAGAAAAGCGATAGCAGGAAGGCTCTCTGCACTTTCCCTCGGTGACACATTGATGGAGGTCCATGGTGGGGCAGGATTCTGAGGTAAAAGTCATGACATGCATGAGCACTTTGAGCAAAATGGTGTAATTTTTCAGGTCTGATATGATTTCCAGACCTTATGCGTGTGTGTTGTGAGTTTCAACCAAGCTCTACTTACACACTAGACTCAATGACTTGCTTTCATTTGAAGCCCGAAAATGACAGTGCCTGCAAAGCACAGAGCAGAACTAAACTGGGGGAAAAATGGGAGATTTTTTTAATCACTATGCATTGAAAGTATTCTATCCAGGGAACAGCCAAAGCAGTGAGTTTGCAGGTGTTCACTAATCAGGCTTCTTAACTTAAAATTACAGGTACTTCTGCTTGGCATCAGCAGATACTCCATATTAAAACACTTTGACTTGGATTGGACCAAAGTTCTGCTGTGTATTCAGGAAGTTTGCTTTGGTTGTCGTTGACTGTAAGCCAGAATTTCCCTGAGCCCATCGGAGTGCCTTTTCCAATAAACCTCCTCATATTCATAACGGACATATTGAGCAATAAAGACGAGAGCCTCCAGAGCCGCTGACACACAGGAGAGATTAGAGGCAGAGAGAGAGAGAGCAGCTAGCCGGAGCATCCGCCAACCAACTGCTCTCAGAAGCCTGCCAGGAAGAACGAGGGAGAGAAAGAAAAAGGGAGCGAGACAGTTCTTCAGGTAGCTGTTCTTCTTAAAAGTCAACCGAGCCAATGGCATTATAGCAACCCTGAGTTTTTGGGATTGTTGCCAGGTCTCCCGCAATATCAGGACAAAGAGATGGAGAGAGGGATTAGAAGAAGGCAGGAGGGATGAGAGAGGTCAGTGGAGAGAATCAAAGGGGGATAAAAAGAAAAGTAGGAATAGAGGAAAAAAAATATATATATATTTATTTTGTATTTAATTTGATATACTTATTGTTATTCTGTTTGTGGATGTCTTTTTTTATACATGTATTATTTAAAATATTTTAAATAAAATAAAATGCAATACATTAAAAAATAGTGATAACAACATTATTTATAATTATTATTGTTAATAATGTTATATTACTACTACTGCTGCTGCTGCTGCAAATAATAATAATAATTTGATTTTATTATAGGCTTAGATGTTCATGTTAATAAGGGAATGGAAGGGCTTTTTACTAATGACTATAATTAGCAGATTTAGCAGCTTTATAATTATTGTTTGACATAAAAGTGAACGTTTTGTAAATTAAAATGTATATAATGCAGATAATGTCAGCTAACAGGCTAACAGGCTCCATCATTGTTATCCCCATACGTTCTTGCTTTACTTAAAATCTCAACTGATGCTCACTGTATAACTACAGCATAGAAAGTTAAAAAGATGCCTAAATATATGCTAAAGGCTAAATTTCTCTGCGTTTGAGCTGCATAGTGCTACATCACATAAATCTATTTGCAAATACCGGCAAAACTATATGAGAGCTATGGACTGATACTTTATAGCCTCGTGCTCTCCTCCTCCTCCTCCTCCTCCTCCTCCTCCTATCTGCTCTTTTAGTGCTTTTTTCACTGTTCATGGGGTGGTCCCATTCAGTCTGCAGGATTGTTGATATACAGGACCATATGTCATATAAAAAACCTCATAACTTGTTTTTTCGTTTTTAGTTTTAATCTTATCATTCGTGATGCATCTATCTACACTTTACTGCATTCTTACAGTGCTGGAAAAAAAATGGCAGCTAATCTTAACATCAAGTTCACTTTTATTGACATGTCCCATCCAGTATAAAAGCCTTTTTTGTAACATTATTCATTTCTGTTGAAAAACACAATTTGAAAGTTTTCGGAAATGTTACAATAAAGTAACACTGCAGAGGAGTGTTAATGACATCTACACAGGCAGCAGCGGTGGGCTAGTGGTTAGGAACTAATCCCCAGGAAGGCTGTGGGTTTGAATTCCAGTGGGTTGCCCTGAGGTATCCTTGAACAAAAGGTACTGTCCCCATCACTGCTCCCCGGGCACGGGATATAACTTCCCCCTGCATCACGGCGTGTGTTTGGATTAAAAGCAGAGGTTGCATTTCATTTCACAATGACAAATAATTGCTTTCACTTTTACTTACTAACGTTCTGTAATCTATATGTTGGTAGACTGCTGTGAGGATTTGATTGTGTACAGCTACAAGTGCATTAATGAAATCAGCTACTGATGTTTGTTCATATAATATACACAATACTGTGCAAAAGTTTTAGGCAGGTGTGGAAAAAATGCTGAAAACAAAGAATGTCTTCAGAAATGGAAGTGTTAATCATTTATTTTCATCAATCAACAAAATGCAGTGAATGAACAAAAGAGAAATCTAAATCAAATCAATATTTGGTGTGACCACCCTTTGCCTTCAAAACAGCATCAATTCTTCTAGGTACACTTGCACACAGTTTTTGAAGGAACTCGGCTGGTAGGTCGTTCCAAACATCTTGGAGAACTAACCACAGATCTTCTGTGGATGTAGCTTCCTCACATCCTTCTGTCTCTTCATGTGATCCAGACACACTGGATGATGTTGAGATCAGGGCTCTGTGGGGCCAGAAGAACTGATGCTGGTTTGAAGGCAAAAGGTAGTAACACCAAATATTGATTCGATTTAGATTTTTCTTTTGTTCGCTCACTTCGCATTTTGTAAATTGATAAAAATAAACAATCATTATTTATATTTCTGAAAGCAATCTTTGTTTACAGCATTTTTTCCACACCTGCCTAAAACTTTTGCACAGTACTGTATATTTGGTCCATATTGTGCAGGCCTAGCTGAGGGGTGTCCATAAAAAGTCTGGGAATGGCATTGTGGGGTATCCTGCTGTGTGGAAAGAGTTTTTGAGCCCAGATCTGAATAGCAGCGAGAGATTGGAGACTGGCAGTGATTGAGTGACTCAGCGGCCAATCAGATGTCCTGCTGCGAAAGCCATATTGTCTTTCCAGCAGGAGGTAGTGCAGGGCTGAATGGAGCTTGCATTTGTCTGGATGAGCATGTATCTGTGGCTGTAGTATAAGTATGTATGTGTTTTCACATACGGTCAAATTTTTTTGCCCAAAGCATGATTTATTCTGATACCTGCATTGTTGTTGTTGAATTCAAAATACATACAATCAGTATATCACAGTTTAGGAAAGACGCTCAGGAAAAGAAAATATGTTCTTCAATTTGAAAGTATATTAAAGTGAAAGTGAAGGTGACAACTTGCCACGCAAAGAATGGTAAAGAAACAGGTTTAGCTCTTCATCATGTAATGTCTACACATTTTAAAATGCAAAAGGGATTTTTAAATGATCTGAATTCTTTAAAAAGAGACAAAAACCTGAAAAACTTGTATTGGGATGATTTCCTTGCATGACTATTATTTTAAAGTGTTTGTATCAGAAATCCAATGCATTCATCTAAGACACTAACAGGTGAAGCAAAGATCCTTGTCCCATTACAGCAGTGCAGGATAATGGGTGGGATATATTTGGCAGCAAGTGAACATCCATTCCTGAAGTTGATGTGTTGGAAGCAGAAAAAATGGACAGACATAAGGATCTGAGGCACTGAAACTGTGATGGCAGGAGGACTCAACCAGTCAGTCTCCAAAACAGCTGGTCTTGTGGTGTGGTTCCCAGTAAGCAGTTGCTAATACAACCACGACACGGCAGTGTGATACTCTGGACAGTGTTCTGCTGGGAAATCCTGGATCCTTTCATGTTAACGATTTCCTAGTACCCTCTTTCAGCAGGAGGATGAACCCGGCCACCATGACTTAGGCAGAGTTCTAGGTGTCTCCAGATTCATCACATCTCAATCCGATCTGTGGGACAAACTCGGTCTCACAGCTCAGTCATGCTCTGCCAACACTGTGAAGATTCCCCGCATCGCCACACACTCAATCACTGTCATGATGCAAAATCTTAGGCTACTTATCCCGACAAACTGCACTAACACGGTGTAAAGTCTCCGGGCCAGTCAAACAGCAGTGAGAATTAGTGAGAAATAATCCTTAATTTTAAAATCTATTACACTTTTGCATTAATAATAATACTAATCAAATGGTGGGGTTCTCTTAGGCTGAACCTTAAGAAAGGATTAGAATTTTATCAGGTTTTACCCGCCCGTTAAAATATTCCTAGTGTCTTGTGTGTGTGTGTGTGTGTGTGTGTGTGTGTGTAGTGTGTGTAGGCCCCACTAATCCTTTAGAGACAGAGGGAGTATCACTTCAGCTTTTTTTCCACTATTGGAAGAGAAACCTTGCCCATAAGCTAAATCAAATTACCTGGAAGGAGCCCAGAGTTCCAGTTCATTTCAGCTCCACTATGAAAACTCACAAAACGACAGTAATGGATTGAAAGATGCGACTTTGTTCTTTGCTTGCTCTCTCGCTCTCTCTTTCTCTCTCTTTATTAATGTCTATAGCAGTGGTCTGAATCCCACTATTTAAAAGGAGGGGATTGTATTACCCAGGAGGATTTACCTCACTCACACTGTCTGATCTGGTGTGTTTGAGCAAATTAACGTGTGTGGGTGTGTGTGTGTGTGTGTGTGTGTGTGTGTATGTGTGTGTGTGTATTGATTGTGAGGGCAGTGTTATCAACTCAGACTGTTCACTTATCCTGTTGGCGTAAACTGCAGGCCATCTCATTAAAGAGGATTCACTTAAATCGCAAAACAGCACTCACACACACACACACACACACACACACACACACACACACAGTGCTAGGGCCTGGTACTGTGGTGATAAAAATTGCAAAAGGACAGAGAGGCAGTGGTGCTTTCAAACAGAGAAAGAGAGAGATAATGGAAGAAAGAAGAAGAAGACACAAGAGGACAGAGAGACACTGAGAGGGGAAGAGAAGGAAAGAGTGAGGCAAGGGAAGAGAGAAAAAGGAAGAAAATATAATGGCCTAAAAAAGGAATAAATAGATAGAGAGTATGCAAATAAAGAGGGAAAGAGAAAGAAAGTTGAAGAGATTGACGGAGGGAGACAAAGCAAGGAAAGAAGAAAATTTAAAAAAAGACAGCGAGATAAATAAAGATGGAGAGCGTAAGAGAGCAGTGGGTGGGAAGGAGGGAGTAGGTGTAGGCAGGAATCTGCTTTGCCTGATAATTAGGCAAACGTGTGTCCTGCAAGCCTACAATCTAGAAGCACAGAACCGGCTCCCAGAGCAGACTGAGGAGAACAGTGTGTTCACAGTGTGGGAGCGGATGCACACACGTTGGATTGTCCCACAGAGGAGGAAGTACACCCTCTTATCTAGACACTACACCATGGTCAAGGGATTGTCATTTTTGGTATCGACTTCTCTTCACCCCTATGAGCTCTTGCTCATACATGCCCTGGTTGGGATAAGCAGCCCTGGTGGGATTAATAGCCCCAGTTAGGATGAGTGGCCTTGTTGGGATTAGTTGCCCTGGTGAGGATAAGCATTCCTTTTTGGGATAAGTGGCCCTGTTTGGGATGAGTGGTCTTGATTGGGATTAGTGGCCCTGATTGGAATTTGTGGCCCTGGGGAGGATATGTAGTCCTTTTTGGGATAAGTGTTAGGGGCCCTGGTTGGGGTGAGGGGCCCTGGTTAGGCTGAGTGACCCTGATTAGTGCTCATGGTGAGGATAAACAGTCCTTTTTGGGATATGTTCATGGTAGGGATTAGGGGCCCTGGTTGGGATGAGTGGGCCTGGTTGGGATTATTGGCCCTGATTGGGATTATTAGCCCTGGTTGGGATGAGTGGGCCTGGTTGGGGTGAGTGTCCCTGATTGGGATTAGTGCCCATGGTGAGGAAAAGCAGTCCTTTTTGGGATATGTGTTCATGGTAGAGATTAGGGGCCCTAGTTGGGATGAGTGGCCATGGTTTGGATTATTAGCCCTGATTGGGATTATTAGCCCTGATTAGGATGAGTGGCCCTGGTGAGGATAAGCAATCCTTTTTGGGATAAGTGTTCATAGTTGGGATGAGTGGCCCTGGTTAGGATGAGTGGCCCTGATATTTATGTGGTTTTTCAGACAGAGGCTTTGAGGTCACACAACACACAAAACACACACAAACACACACCACACACACACACACACACTTCCAATTCATAAGGAATATCAGAGTGTGTATGCGTGTGTGTGTGTGGGGCCGCATGTACCTGCAGAGCCTCTTGTGGCTGAATAAACCTCACCATTACTCATCATAAACAGGTTTAATCTGGTATAGCAGAGAAATGCTGATGGTGTGAAAACAGCGAGCTCAGAAGATGCTCCTCATAGCTCTTTAGCAGGATGTTCCGCTAACCTGAATCTTTAACCTGAATCTGAAGCATTAGAGACACTAGTGTGACATGCACTACTGTGCACGCCTGTTTTTTCTTGGTGAAAATCAGTGACGTTAACAGAAACAGAGTCTGAAGGGATCATTTGAATTAAAAAAGCCATTTTACAGATTTACAGTTCCCCAGCTGGCCGACATTCAACTTGCGTGTGAATGTGGATTAGGAGTCTTGCCCAAGGGCTCTTATTGGTGTTCCCATAGTAACTGCTTTTGGAGTTTGATCACTTTTGGGCATTAAATATCGGGTCATTTTGTTTGCTGCATGTATGTGCCGCATATCTGAATGTGATATTATATATTAGGCATTTTTCTGGGGGTAATATTAATCAAATCTGTCTTCGGAGGCACAGTTTTGTAGCCGCAGATTCGGGCAAAGACACGAAAGAACGCTTAAAGGAATGGTTTCCACTAATCCCAGAAACAGTCTAAAGTTAGGAGCTGTGAGGAGAAAACTAAAAGCAAGGAGTCAAGTGTTCTCTGTAAACACACCCCAAACCTCAAAACCACTTCCAGCTTTTCATGAGGATGGAGCAGACTTGTGGAGGACTCTAAAAATGAACCAAACTTCATTAATACAGGCGACCCTTTCAGACAACACTGGGAGAGGACTGATCTGGTATCAGATATTCCATGTTTGTGACAGTTGTTGTTTAAATGTTTTCCTTTTTTCATTTTTTAGATCACACTTCTCCATACTTTGTCCTACACCATTATATCTGTTAGACTATTATTCATTCCGTAGGACATAAAACTCCCTCCATTGTTTTCGGGGGTTCATTGTAGAAATGGCATTCATTTTGCTGAGGAACGCACACTGACTTGGTAAAGAGTCAGGGTTAGTTACGCACACTGACTTGGTAAAGAGTCAGGACTAAAGTCTGTATTATATTGTGTAGGACTTGACTTAAGAGTCACCTATATTGTCTTGGAGCTCGATCTGAGACTTGCCAGTAATGATGCAAGACTCGACCTGAGACCAGCCTGGGCTGAACTTTTAATTTAACTCTGGCCTGTACTGACTCATGACTGATTTAAGACTCATCAGTATTTCCATCTTGAGACATGTCTGTACTTGAGTCTCGACCTGGGACATGTTTGTTCTGACTTGGGACTCCACTTAAGACATGGCTGTATTGACTCTGGAATTCATTTTAGAATTACTTGCACTGACTCAGGACTCCATTTGAGACATGTCTGTACTGACTCAGGACTTGACTTGGGACATGTCTGTATTGACTTGGGTATTCGGTTTAGACTCACTTGTACTGATTCAGGACTTGGCACATGTCAGTACTGACTCAGGACTTGATTTGAAACTCACTTGTATTGACTCAGGACTTGACCTAAGACGAGTTTGTACTGGCCTGTATTGATGCAAGCCTCTACCTCAGATAGGGTTTTACTAGCTTGTGACTCTTCCTTGTATTGACTTGTGATTCAACTGGAGACGCGCTTGTTTTGACTTGGGATTTGACTCGAGGCGAGGAATGGAGCGTATCGCACACTGCACAGTATCAGAAAACCCTGCAAGGTTGTTTCTCACACATTTGAACACACACATTTTGAACCGAATTACAGTTGATAATGGTCCAGAACAAAATCTTGGTGACTTACTTTTATGTTGAGAAGGTTTACACAGTTCCCATTTTGGAGATACAAGGTTTTGTTCCCGTAGTTACAAAATTGTAGCTTTTCTGAAAGCTGTTTTACGTCATGTAAGTCCAAAATACTGCCACATCTATTATGAGGGACTGTGTTTCTGGCACCTGGAGCTGGTTCCTCGGTTGTGGCCGTGCCCGGCGTCTGTGAGTAATGTGTGGTCACTTTGAATCCAGCACACATCCCGGGCACAGACCACAGCAGAGTGCACTCCCGGCCACTTCCTGCGGGCTTGCTGTGGGTTTCCATTGGGCCATGTGCTGTTTTTTTTTTTTTTTTTTCTCTCTCCATAATTATGCATAGGAGTAGACAGAACATGACATGCTCTTATGTTCTCGTGATAAATTGCCTCACACTGTGCTTCATGGGTACCTTCAGTAGTTCTACTGGTGGCAGCGGTGGCCTAGTGGTTAATGAGTTGGCCCCACAATCAGAAGGGCATTGGTTCGAATCCCGGACATGTAGGTTTCCCTGAGGTACCCTTGAGCAAGGTACCTCACAGCGGGAAGGTCCTGGGATTGTTGAGGTTTCCTCCAGGTGCTCGGGTTTCCTCCAACAGTCCAAGACACCGCCCTTCGCCACAAGAGGTGAAGCGGAAGTGAATGGAAAGTGACTGATGGTCATTGTGAAACGGCACAGCACACACAGTGAATCACAACGAAAGGCATCCTCTGCATTTAACACCATACGCACACATGCTGCAGTGGGCATCTATATCCTGTGTCCGGGGAGCAGTGCAGTGATGGGGACGGTATCTTGGACCTCAGGGTAACCTACTGGTCGGGTTTCGAGCCTATGACCTTCCGATCTTGGGGCCTAGTCCCTAACCACTAAGCCACCTCTGCCCTATAAGCTATTGAACAGGCTCCAGCAACCCTGATGAGAATAGTGGCTCAGAGAATGGAGGGATGGTTTTGTGAAAAATGTCAGAGTTCAGACACTCAGCCATAAATATATATATATATTTTTTTCTTTTCTATCGCCCACTCTTTTTGGCACAGTGTTGGTTTATTGGTGTATATGAATGTAAAACATGTGCTGTATTTTTTCTCTTCAGTAGGGAGGAAAGCGCTGTTATCGCCACTGTTATCCTAATGCGTTTCTGAGCGACTGCAATGAGATCGGCCACGTCCTTCACCCCACACTGTATTTCATACTCACAAACAATCAGCTTGGAATATGGCAATATTAGAGGGTTCTTTTTTGTTTGTTTGTTCGTGTGTGTGTGTGGGTTCATTCAGACAAACGTCTGATTGAATAGATTTGAATAGCTTTGTGTCTGCAGGAGCAATCCTGCCTGGCTTTTTCTTTCTCTATGCTCTCTATTGAAAATTATGCAGTGTGTGAGCAAGGAATGACTTGTGCTGCCATGATTGTGTGTGTGTGTGTGTGTGTGTGTGTGTGTGATAGATTATTGACTGAGACATCAGGCTTGAATGTTTGAATAGTTGAAAGGCTGTACACACGAGCAACAGACACGTGCACACACACACACAGATAAAATTTCTTAATATCTGTTAAAAATGAAAAAGTATTTAGATTGTGTTAATTCTTTCTCTCTCTCTCTCTCTCTCTCTCTCTCTCTCTCTCTCTCTCTCTTTCCCTTTGTGTGTGTGTGTGTGTCTGTCTGTTTCTGTCTTCTCATCAGCTGCAGCTTTATTTTAACTAGATCAAGTTTGAGCTGTGTGATTAATTAAAGCTTGGTTTGTGTGTGTGTGTGTGTGTGTGTGTGTGTGTGTGTGTGTGTGTGTGTGTGTGTGTGTGTGTGTGTGTGTGGAGCTCTGAAGGGGCTGGGGTTGAATGGTGAATTAGTGCCAACACACACTGATTAGAAAGTTTGCTCTGATGTGTGAGCGGTAATGAAGCTGTCTGATCCACAACTGCACTTTACTGCCAAATACTCAGCAAACTTATCACACACACAAATTGTGCTGCTCTCTAAGGGACCGCGTTGGTGCGTGCAAGCGCTCGTAGCAGACAAAACACTAGTATCACATACAGATGCTTCATTTTTCTTTCTGTCTGAAAAAACCTCGTTTCTCCATGTTAGTAATTTGTATGTTTCAAAGATAGACACCTTTTTTTCTTTATGGAAGCTTCTAACTCTAAGCGATCTGAAGGTCATGAGTTCGAATACCAGACCAGCAGGTTGCCCTAAGGAACCCATGAGCAAGGTACCGTCCCCATCACTGCTCCCCGGGCACTTTAAATAGCTGTCCGCCTGCTGCACAGTTTGTAGGGGGAAAATGCAGGAGCTGAATTTTGTTATCTCACTGTGTGCCCTGCTTCGCAGTGACACAAATAGTCACTTTCATGTCGCTTTCACTTTAAACCATTTTAACTACATAAAAAAAAAAACAACTTAAAACAATGAGCCTTAACTTCATTGCTTTACTTTCAGTTTTATCTGTATTAGTTCACTCTTCACAGACATCACATTCAGCCCTTTTATTCTTAAAAATAATAATAATGTATTAAAAGTAATGAATCAGTCCGGAAAAGTAAATGATGTGGAAAGTAATATTCAGCAGTAAATTAAATACTTTTAATACTTCAATACTTTCCAACTTTCGCACTGATGCAGGACTTGCTGTGGCCTGCGTGCTTGTGTGTGGATGCAAAGTTGTGCTGTTTCTCCTAAAGAAATAAACGAATACGTGGGTGATGTAACGCTGCCGCTCTCTCCTCTCTCTTTTGTGAAGCGGAGCTGAAACAGGTCCAAGTCTCATTAAGACTTAATGAGGTTTCCGGCCTTTATCTCAATCACTTTAGGTCTGGTTCCTTTTCCAAACTTCAGAGCGAAAAGCTGACTTCTGTTTTCACTGGGAGAACGAGTGTGAGGGTGGTGGGGCGTCAGAGGTGAAGGGATTAAAAGCACGACGCAATAGCACGGACTGTAACTGTATAGAAAACATGCAGAATTTACCAAATGTACCTCATATGTTTCAGGATATAGCAATTTTAGCGCCAGCAAAACCTTGTTTCTCCAAATAGATAGCTTAACAGGAGAAGGAAGCAAAACAGTTTTATGTGTGTGAAAGTGAAAGTGACTAATTGACATTGTGAAGCACAGCACACAGTGAACCACAACAGAATGCGAACAATGATACGTATCTGGTACGATTTTCACCAGAACAGGTCTGTGTAGTAACAGTCAATCAACCTTTTATAAGGGCCAGGTTTAAAAGGTGCGTGTGAAAACTCAGGAGAGAGGTGAAAGCAGAACGCTAATTTCAGACACATCTCACACCCAAAGCTATCGCATCACCTACACAACTCTGCATATGTGTGTGTGTGTGTGTGTGTGTGTGTGTGTGTGTGTGTGTGTGTGAAATGCGTAATCTGTCTTCTGTGCAGGGCACCAGAAAACATGTCACACATCTTTTTCCCCCTTCTGTGTGAAACTCTCACTTCTCTCGCTCTTTTGGATTTCTTTTTGTGCACTCTTTCTCTCACACATGCACACTCTCGCACACTTAGTGTGGCGTGTCTGAAGGCACTGTTCGTTTCTCTTTGCATGCTTTTGTATGCTTTTTACATTTGATCTGTGTGTGTGTGTGTGTGTGTGTGTGTGTGTGTGTGTGTGCATGTGTGTTTTTCTCAGACCCAAACTTTGCACATTCATCTTTTTACATCATTTATGTCTCAACTTTCCACAATGATCGGACCAATAGAAGGTTTTTGCAGTTAAAACCACTTTTTTACATTTAAACCACTGACAGAATGTAAAGGATTATGTTTATTTTTAAACGCCCTTGTCAACGGGTGCGTTATATAACATGCCGAATGAACAGTCGGTGATTGATGTGTTGGAAGCAGAAAGAAAGGTACAGTGTAAGGAACTGAACGTGATCAGAGCCTAAGCAATGGGGTGTGGCCAGTAAGCAAAGTTTAGAACCTACCCAGCATGGTCCTAGGTAGGCAGACTGAATGGGGTCATGGGCACCCAAGACTCACTGATGGGTGTGAGGAGTGAGCGCAAACGATGATAGAAAGATGTCAGAAAACACATGGTTTCAAAGGTTACTGTGTAGCTGCGGACCAGTCAGAGTGCCCATGCTTACCCTTGTTCATCGCCGAAGGTGCTTGCAATCAAAAGCTGCATCCAGACTGGCCCAATGAGGAGCAGAAGAAAGTGGCCTGGTCTGACCAGTCATGCGTTCCATTTGTGCTTGTGTCACTCACATGAGAAAGGGATGGCACGCGGATGCAGACTGGGGAGAAGACGTGATGCTCTGTGTAACGGTCTGCTGGAAAAATGATTCGTGATTCGCCGCGTCCCAGTGTCATTTTCAGAGGATCAAAATGGCTTAAAATGTTACATTTTGTCCGACATTCACATTGCAAATGAGGACGTGTAACAATTCTCTTGTGTAGTTACTTTTTGGAGGTATTTTATTGTTTATTTTAATAGATTGGAAGTGAAGAACATGTAATATAAGGTTGCCTTCAGGAAAAAAAAATTAAAAATCCTCTTTTTTTTTTTTTTTTTTTTTTATCCTTGAATTTGGCAGGTTGACCCTTTTGAATCATGTGTCAACAAGCGTAACAAGTCAGTCCCAGCACTCATAGGAGCTCACAGGAGGAAAAGAAAGAGGAACATCTCGGACGTGCAAGCTGACGTTTATTTTTCCAGGTAATTTGGACCATTTCATTAGGAACAGAGGATAAAAAGGTACCAAAAATAGCGCTATATGTTTTCCTGCAGTTTTTTTTGAGAAGGCAGCATCTTCCCTGCGAGTGCGACAGTTTCGGTGCAGACTGCAAACACAAAAGCCCAATGCACACGCTGACGCTAGGGAATCAGAGGAACAAAAATAGGGCCAACACATGCGCTGACGTTAGGGATTCAGCAGTCGCATGTCGCTTTGGATCTTCCAGCCCAGTTCTTTTCCCTCTGATCCGCTCTGCACTTTCCAGCTATTGTGAAGCAACGCAGGCTCGCCGATTCATCCCACCATTCACAAGCGGGCTGTCAGAGTGTAGCCGAGTGTGTGCGGAGGGGTCACGCGAGCTGGACTGTAACACATTTCCGAATCCTAAACAGTTTTTCCAGGAATGTGGTGTGTTTATGCGACGGTGGCAGGACAGATTATGGGGCCTCTACAAAACCCCTTTTTGACATCATATAAAAATAACAGTACGTGTTAGATATAATATTAGACAATATTATTAACATATTCAATATTTTCTCCAGCATGTAGCCACCGTATTTCATCTTTAATGGGACATTCCATTAGTGCTAAGCCGCAGTCGTTGTGTTACATGGCGCCGCTTTACTGTGGTTCTCTTTCACTCAGAGTTAAGGTCACATTTGATGGACTTTTTGCGCATTAAAAGCTTTGCATAAAGCATGATATTATTCCTCGGCCAGTTATGTGATGCCCTTTTATAAAAAGAATTACAGGTGTGTGCAAAAGCTTGGGCATGCCGTTCCAATGACTTATAATAAGCACACGCCCTTCTCGCGCTTCTGCTCATATTGATGCACAATTATTGATCATTTGCTGAAAGGAAACCCCCACAAAAGATAGGGCATTCGTTCATAATGTATTTCTGTTCAGTTACTTCAACGCCTATAGATGAACAGAGATCAGCAGAAAATGTTGAAAAATGCCATTTGAAATATTTACAGATGTGTTTAAAACTATCAACATGCCATTTTGCGGGGTTGTTGGAACTTTTGCAAATGACTGTGAATGAAAAATGAATTGTGGTCGCAGTTATGGACAGGACGGAGTCGGTCTCGAACCCACAACCTCCTGGTCTCCAGCCGGATACCCATCACTAGGAGACCCCCATCACATTAACTTTTGAGTTGCAAGATTTGGCATAATAAGCATGTTTATTTATCGTTAAACGGTTTATTATTTATTTGATATAGTTTGATATATGAATATTTTATATTTAATTTGATATTTTTTTATTGATGTTAAGGAACATAATGCTTTATATGACATTTATATGGGACATTACGCAAGTACTGCAGTGGGTGCATTTTTTTAATAATGGATGAAATACTTATCCATCCAATGCTAAATAAAAAGATTTTAAAAATCCAAAATAATAACTTGAACAAATTGCACTGTTAAAAATTGCAAAGCTTCCCTGCGTAGCCTCTCCGTAGCGTCATTACTCTAACATACCAAAATGAAATACATTAAATGTCATATACATTAGATTTTATATTTATAAGTAATAAGTGTCAAGCAAACATATTGCAAAATAATTCATCATTATGGGATATTACACAAGTGCTGAGCACCAGTAGGTGTTTTATAATCACTCTTTATAGCACTTTACCTTGCTGCTCCCTTGAACCTGACACGAGTCTCGACTTGATGGATAGCTACCACTTTCTTTAAGCTCAGGATTCCGAATTTAGAGGCCAGAACTTAGCATAAGCTCTGCTTATCATTTCTACAGTTATGTATGAAAGCAGCGAGGAGTTCCTGGGTTCGATTCCCCGGAGGGACGGTCCAGGTTTTCACTGTGTAGTTTGCATATTCACCCCGGGTTTCCACTGGGAGCTCCAGTTTCCTCCCACCATCCAGAAACATGCAGATCAGATGGATTAGAGCTGCTGATTTGCCTGTTGGGGTGTGTGTGTGTGTGTGTGTGTGTGTGAGTGTGTTTGTCTGTGTGGATGGACTGCCGACCTGTCCAGGGCGTCCGCTTTTCGCCCTGTGAGAGCTGGGATAGGCTCCAGTAGCTATCCCCCATGGCCCTAATTAGGACAAGTGGATCAGAAAATGAGTGAGCGTTTTGGTATCATGTGGGTTTTAGTGTTGAATTTGAGTGTCTATTAAAGAGCTAATAATGAAGAGTTTTATTGGATTTTAAGTCATTTAAGTTGATTTTTTTTTTGCTTTTTTTTGTCGTCTGTCCATGCTGAATTGGAAGCCTTATTAATGAGCTAATCTGCCGCCGTTGAATTCACAGAGGTGGGCGTTCAACAGGGAATAACATGAGAGAAAGGAATGAAAGGAAAGGAGGGGTGTGCAGAATAAAGGTGATAAAATCCGCCCCCTGGTGTGACGTTTTCTTTCATTAGCGACGCTCTCCCATTTTAATGCCCATAATGTTTTCTCATTAGATAATTCCTATTGTTTACCTGCCTGCCGCGATTCCGTCCGACCATAACGAGGCGCTGGCTGTGCTTACCTGTAGTCCAGGTCCTAATCCAGAAATCTTTTTTTTGGGGAATATTTTTATTTTTGTTCTTGGTGATTAACTACATGGGGAGTTACATTAATTTTTCCTTTTTTTTTTTTTTTTTACTTTCCACCTGGCTGTGTTATATAGGTTAAGGAATTTACATGGTGCCTCATCAACACTTACAGCGTGATTTCATATGAAGAAGTGCCCAGTGTGGCCACCTGCATGGCATCTTACATTGTGAGAAACATTCACCGTCGCAATGTGCATTCATTAGTAAGAAATTGTAAAAGAAAACCCGTTTTTGCTGAAATGTAGAGGAGTCTGTGGTGCCTGAGGGCATAGATGATGGAAAAGACGCACTAATAAATGAAGTACTTTATCGTTTTTGGTGTCTGGATTATTGTACGCACCTGTAGCTGCGCGACGAATATGTTAATGTGAAGAGCAGATTCGCCTCCTAATGATCTGAGAGATAATATTCATGGCTCCATTCTGAGTGAACGTGTGATGATGGAAACAAACATGGCACACGCTCTGGGCTTTGCTTCTAGTTTTAGCCTGTTCGGCCCCAGCCTGCTGTCTCGGCATGGACGGAAACACAATATGCTTTTGTGTTGCATTTCAAAGTGGCATGAATATTTCATGGTGTGCTGAAAAGCAATGAATCATTCAATTGATTTCCTTTTTAATTATGACACGGACAAAGTGAGCCCAAATGAAATACACAATCCGTTTGATGCCTGTAAGTGTGGTGGATTTACCATGATTTGCCCATGGATGCAGGCCCACACACGCATGCACACACACACACACACATTTATATACAGGACCATGCAAAGTCTTGAGCCATTCCTCATTTCATTTTTGCTTTTGGCTCTCACTTTCATTCCAGGCCCTTTACCTGCAAATGAATCATTCAGAACAAAGCCGTCTAACTAAAGAAACAGTGATGAAACAGGAGCAGATGATTCCAGATGATCAAGCTGGTGATTAGTTTACTGCTGAGTGGTCAGAAATCCCTCTATCTAGAACCTCACATCTTTAAGCACTTTTCAGCCAGTTGCACTACAACATTTGTTCCCGTTTCTTTATTTTTAATCTGCTAAATATAGAAAAAATAATACAGTTTGACAGTCATTCAAGGTTTATATGGTGTAATAAGGTGTATTGTAATATATAATAGAATTAACTGTAATATAATGAGCATAGTTTAGCAACATATTGCAATGTATTTCATTTTTAATGGTGATAACCCAAAAAAAAAAAAATAAAAATAAAAAAAAATATATATATATCTTTGTTGTATCTATGAAAGTTACCCATATAGCACTACCATTTTTTAAGGGTGTGGGTGTGAAGTAGGACTACTTTGTAAACTCCGGAGCTTGAATTGTGTGAAACAGCTGCCTTTAGCATTGCAGTATAGTTTATTTTTACAGCTCACAGTAAGACAACCACGTCCACAAGTCTGTGCAGCCTTAATGAACAGCTGGATGTGGTTTGAGCAGCTAGGAACACGTTTTTGACAATGCTTTTGTGACTAAATAATTTGGGTGCCTATCCACTTGTGCTTTTTGCAGCAGTAGCCTCACGTGTCTTGGCAGATCTGAGGTTTGTGCAAAATTGTGTCATTTTTTGGCTGAACTTTTCCTTGTTAGTACTTTAAGCAGTCTTTCCTTCCTAGATTTAGCGGTATTTTACTGGAGTATGGGTGTGGTCATATCTGCAACACTTAAAAAGCAGTCAAAGGATCATGAATGTTGCTTTGTTTGAAGGAAAATCCATTGCAATTATGCAAAAGCTTCCTTACCAATTGGTCAGTGTCAGTCTGTTTAAATTGCACATAACACAGCTGGTTGAGTAATCCCCCTCTGGAATCTGTTGCGAATCAAAGATGGCACCGCGTTTGCTGCCCTTTTAAACGCTTTGTCCCAGACAACATGAAAAATGTTGCGCCTAAAGCAAATTTAGCTCTACCCCCAGGGTCTGTATTAAAAAGGGATGCGTCATTTATTGGAGTTAAACTGCAAAAAAATGGATAAACAGATGAGAATATTTCTAAAAGCCAGGAGGGGTGTTTTGAAAGCGGATTTGTTTTATGGGCTTCACAGTATTTAAAGATCCTCACTGTCTCCAGAACTGCTAGTAAAGACTCAAGTCTTCTCTCTACACCAGAGTGACATCACTAGCTAATGATGTATTCCTTTATGAGCCGAATCAGTGAAAGAAAAAAGCAAAGTGAAAGTGATTATTTGTCCTTGTGAAACACAACGAAACGCTTCTCTACGTTTCACCCACATACCGCGCAGCAGTGGGCAGCCATATCAAGCGCCCAGGGAGCAGTGATGGGGATGGTACCTTGCTCAAGGGTAACTTAGGGCAACCCACTGTTTTGGGTCTCCAACCCATGATCAATGCTAGCTTAGAGCTTCCTGAGTTGTTATATTTAAGTGAAGTGAAAGTGACTATTTGTAATTTTATACTGTTATGTTCAGCAAAAACAGATTCTTTCTCTCTGATTGTGTTTTCAGGTGAAGAAGTAGCTCACAGAAGTTCAGGACCCTGATCCTGCTCCACTGAACAGGCTTCACACTTGGTGGTCCATCAGAAAGGAGCATCTTCATCTACACTGCTCAGCCTGCAGGGGCCATGTGGGCGCTACAGATGCTCCTACTGGCCAGCTTGCTGGGGCCTGCCGCTCTGGGTAAGCTCACTGCTATTTTTATCACGTCTTACTTGAGAAACGGGCAAACAGTAGTCACACATTTGTAGGATTGAACTGTCATTTTCCAATACTGCTTAATGAAATTACCCAGTTTAACTGAAAAAGTGGATCTAGTGAAGGGGATGCAGAACAATCAAGCAGCTTAAGCTGTTTCCTCGTATTGAAAGTGTAGTTCGGGGATCTGTGGAGGCATTAGGGTTCTGCTATTGAATTCCAGGTGTAGGTTGGTAGTTTTTATAGTGAATAAACAGTTCAAATGCTTTTAGGGTTTGCTCCGATGTTCTAGGAGGTCTAGATGATTGTGAGTAGGTGGAGTTCTGCACACCCAATCAGAATGATCACTTCTGAGCTCTAACGGTCAGTCAAAACAAAAATCATTGGTTTTAAGCGGTGATCGTGCAGATGTTTAATTATAAGTAATCCCCCTGTTAATTATAACAGTCTGCCAGCAGGTCAATGAAGTCATTCCTGGTCAAAGTAACTTAAAAATCAAAGAAACTTTTTTTCTGTGTGGAATAAAGATGCAAAGCCATTCAAATAGTAACAGATGAAAAAAAAAAAAAACTTTACAGCAAAGGAAATGAGCAAGAGAACTCTTGCTACCTGGGTGTCAATAATCATGAAAGGCTGGGCAGCTAAAAACTACCATGTACAGGTAACAGAGAACTATTTGCCCCTGCAGCATGACACTAAAGCCCCAAACCAGTTAACAATTAGCAAAAGTCGTATTTAATTTAGACGTCCTGTTTAATGGTCAACCGTTTGGTGAAGGTGACACTTAAAGTGTCAAGACTGCTCCAAGAGTGTCCATTCACAGTTTCTATGGTATTCCAGGAAGTTGCTAAAGCAGGGGTCACCAACCTTTTTGAAACTGAGAGCTACTTCATGGGTACTGATCCATACGAAGGACTACCAGCTATCTAAACTTCATGTATAATAAACGTGTTTTAAATGTTTTTTTTTTTAAGATATTGTCATTTTCAAATCTATATACATGCAAATGTGATTAAAGAAGAACAATAACTGGTTACAACTCATTGGTGAGTTGTGCTATTTGTAGAAGAGGTCCACAGGTGACTCATGTGGTCCTTGGAGGCACCATGTTGGTGACCCCTGTGCTAAAGTGTTTAGATGATGGCTAGAATGTTATTAAATGGTCTCTAGTTCCTTGTTATATTTATGAATATCACTAATCGGATTCTTGGGTGTTGCTAAGCCTTTGGTGAGGTGTTCCATGTGAGCGCAATGCTATTGCTAGGTAGTCGTTATAGAGTTTCAGGTGGTTGATGGAGTATAATGTAGTTTTCTTGGGATCCTAAACGGGTCTGAGCTTAGTCAGTAGACTAAAGTTGGGCAGAAGAGGAAGAAAATAATAATTAGAAACAAATCGGTAGTGTCACATTTTCACACCATAATTACTGACTTCTAATTATAACTGCATGAACAATTGCAATGTTTAATAATAATCAGATTTATGCTGGAAATAATCCGTTTCATTTATTTGCATTTTAGCTCAAAATAATGGCGAGATATTGGAAAAAAACCAAAAGTTTATGCTTTTCAAACGAGACACACGACTTCTCCTTTTTTAAAGTAAGTTTGAATTGAAGGACAGGTTTGTGTGTTTCCACACAATATCTTCACTGGCCTCGCTGAGTCATGAGTGAGAAAGAACTTGCGTTGGAACTTTTAACATGACTGGATATAAGGTAACTCACAGGGGGTAATCAATGAAACTGGGTCATGAAATACAGCATAAAAGCATCTCTGAGTGGTAAACAGCAAAAATGACTTATTAGACAAGTGGCGGTGGCCTGTCCGCATGGGCATGGCCATGACCTTTTAGGATTTTTATGAATTTTTCAGCATCAGAGAGCAATAAAGTGATTTGAATCTAATTAAATTGTGACTCTGGGAGGAAGAGAGGAGTTGGTAGACAGAGAGCTGGGTTTAGGGGGGTAATTGGCCATAAAGATGTTAATTTGATAGTGCGAAGTCATTAATGGGGACAGGGGCAAATTGAATTGCTTTTTGTTGGTGTGTGTGTGTGTGTGTGTGTGTGTATGTGTGTGTGTATCTGTATCTGCATGTGGACTTGCTTGCGTAATCAAAAACGCATCTCTAACGTCGTTTGTTTTCCTTGCCGCTCGATACTAAGGGCAAGCAATCCCCAAACAGCTGCTTCTTCCTTCTTTAAATGACCAGAGAGAAGGAGACGAGTCAGCCAGACAGACAACATTGAACGCGACATTGAAATGCATTGGTTTTAAAAATCCCTATTTGTGTGTATTTCCACTAATAAGCTATTGGTTAGTGATTCCTCAGCATGCCTTAATTTGTAACCTTCTAATCTGCAATAAGAGCTGATGAATTATTCTGCAGTCTGAAGAGGAAATGTGGTAGCAAGCATGTCTTAATCTTCATTAAGTCCATCCAATGGCAGCAGTCAGACATGAACTCAGTCTGACCTCCGATTGCTGCGGAAAGTCCAGTATTGTGTACTACAGTGTCCACTTTGGCCAGATGAACTCTGCCAGTAGCCAGAGCCTTACAACTGTTTAGCTAACTGCTGTCTGTCACCGGTGTTCATCGTGCCATGGTGATGCTTTATTGTAACGTGCTGTTCATCATATTGAGTGCTCACTGTGCCTTACAATCTGAGGGAAGAGCTAAATGGCATCTTTTCTCCCACTACTGCTAATTACTTCCCCTTTGAGAGGTTTCCTCCTCCAGCTTTAGGGAGTTTTTGCTTCTGTCGCATTTGATTCGCACACTAGAGGCTCGGACCCAAATTCTGCAAAGCAGCTGTTGTAAACTGACTTTTCTGCAGTAGTATTTCAGTTGCATTTTACATGTTTTCACATTTTTAAGGCTTGAGCACCAAGTGTAATGCAGTTTTTATAGAAAACTGATTGATTGCTTAGCGCTGCTTTAAGCCTCCCCGCCTTCTGCGTGTGATTGCTCTCCTGCCTAGATGTGTATTGCCCAGACCTCCATTTAAAAATGTAAAAGTGTGTGTGATGTGAAAGTGACTAATTGTCATTGTGAAACAGCACAGCACACAGAGAGACAACAAAATGCACCAGGGGTGCAGTGATGGGGACGGTACCTTGCTCAAGGGTACCTCAGGGCAACCTACTGGACCTTCTGATCCTGGGGGCTTAACCACTAGGGTATGACTGCTGCTGTGTGTATGTGTATGTGTGTGTGTGTGTGTGTGCTTCCTTGCTCAGATCTTGAGTTACATTTCCTAGTTCAGTATAATATTTAACTTTAATTTCCTTTCCTTTTTTGGGTTTTATGTGTGAATTAATCTTGCTGGCAGGTATTTCCTACATCATTGCTATCATCCCTACTCTTTCCTGACATTTACGTCCAGCAGTAATGCTTGGAAACACAAAAAATAGCTTTTAATTGTGTGTTTTCAGCTTAAAGTTTCCCCGTCATTGCTCCCGTAGCTTGCATGCTGCAGGTCAATGAAGGAGCATGAGCAGGCCCATTGAGACTCAGCAGTCACTACCCTTAAATCTCCTTCTGCTCCCAAACGGAATGGCTTCTACAGCTTCTCCATTGAGCAAGTGCTCACAGTGACCTCCTCTGAGTGCCAGCAGTGGTTTAAACAGCCTGGACATAAATTAACAGGAAAAACGCGAAACCAAAGCCAAGCAGGCTGGACCCAGTGAAACGCTTCAAAATGTTATTTCATTTCAGCCATATATATATATATATATATACGTGCAATTTAAAGCTCTTCTCTGACAACAAGGTTGAAGCAGTACTGCTCACTATCACCAGACGATAAATATCACTGGTTCTCAAACACTTCACAAAGGCAGTGTTGGGATGTTACTTTTAACTTTTATCAAGGGTATCTCAGGGTTTCCCTACTTGTCTGGGACTTGATCGAACTACCTTCTGAGTATGGGTCCCTATCCACTTGACCAACACTGCCTTGGTTATGGGTGCTGGTCTACAGTTCTGGGCCCGTATTTCATAGTGCATCACTCTCATAGAAGATGCTGAGATTTTTATTGGGTGTGATGACGATGGACAGGATTAGAAATAAGTATATTAGAATGACAGCTCAGGTTAGAAGTTGGGAGACAGAGTTAGAGAAGCTAGGTTGCATTGTTTTGGAAATGTCCAGAGGAGAGACGAGGATTATATTTTGTTGATTTTTGTTGATGTTGAAGATGGAGCTGCCAGGAAAGAGGAAAATAGGAAAACCAAAGAAGAGCTTTATGGACGTGGGGAGAGAGGACATGCAACTGGTTGGTTTGAAGGAGGAAGATGCAGAGGACAGGAAGAAATGGAGGCGATGATCCGCTGTGGCGACCCCTAAACAGGGGCAGCCAAAATAAAATTAAGAAGATCATCACTCTATATTATGTGCTTTTCTGCAGTTACCAGGGTAAACAATGCTAGACTTCACTACTGCACAGATGGACCGAACAGCCATCCCTGTGAGAGTGTGTGGACGAATGTTAAGTTTCTGAAAGGAACGCTGTAAATTCAGGCCGGGGTTAGAAGTCGTCACCCATACTAGGCTTCCCGGCTAATCCTCGGCTCTTTGCTAATCTGAAGGGAATTGGAAGTGACTAAGTTTTTTTTCTGTGGAAGTTCCCTCACTGCACCGGAGCAGCAACTACAGCGAGACAGACAGCGCCCCAGGCTGAGAAGACCAAGCATGGCTGCCTCTTTCTCTTTTTCAGGCCTACTGACTAGTTAATGCTAATCCTTAATCCTGTTAGTGAATCTCTGTCATTGTCCATATGAGGAAAAGTGCTCAGATTTGCTGCAAATTAGGGGAAAAAAACACACTTTGAATCTGAGTGTGTGTCTGTGGTAGTATAAATAGACAGGCCTCAACAATTAAAGCTTCAAATCTAACACACACACGTGTGCACACACTCACACACACACACACACACACACACACACACACACACACACACACACACTCACACATGCTTTTATGAGTTTATTGCTGTGGTGGAGGCAGTGCCTGTTTATATGGAGGGCTGTTAAAGGGATAAGATGGATATGTACAGTTAGGAGGGTGAAAAAGGAGAGGAAAACATGTGGTGTTAAAAGAAAGAACACACTCTCTCTCCCCTTCTTTTTCCCTCTCTCTGTCTCCCTCCCTCTGTCTCTCTTTAGACTCATCCCTCCAGGCATAATCGCTTGGCAACACATTTATCATCAGTCTATGCCCACATTGCATATTTTTGAGAGAGAGAGAGAGAGAAAGAGAGAGTGAGAGAGAGAAAGAGAGAGAGAGAGAGGGAAAGAGGGAGAGAGAGAATGACAGTAATAGATAAGGCCCCACAGACCGGAGAAAAAGACGAGAACTCTCCAAAGTGACACACATTTTTCATAATGTGAACATGACACGCGACGGGTTATGAATGGATTTAACCACAGGAGAGAGAACGAGAGCAAGAGACAGAGAGAGAAGAGAGAGACAGAGACAGAGAGAGAGAGAGCTTTTGGTCTTGAATGTAAATGGGGTGTGTCTCTGTTTATGTGTGTATGCATGTGTGAGTAGAGGTGTGGAAGCTGAGGGACAGCTGCTTATGATGTTTCATCACCTCCCCCCCCACACACACACACACACACACACACACTTGCTAGCTGACAGTCCAGAGGGGTATTAGACTTATCCAGACTGCAAAGGTGGTGAGCCTGAACAGCATGGCGTGAACAGCTGGCAACTATGTGATGCTGCTGGGGGGGAAAAAAAAAAAACACCTTCATACACGATTGCAATAATTTGTGAATGTGGTGGTTTTTTGAATGGCTTTTTCCATTTTTGGAAAATATTAATTTCTGACATTTGCAGAATATTTGTCGCTGGCTGCATTTACACTAGATTAGATGCACTGGAGTGCCCCCTTGTATTTTATTCCAATCAGTCATTCCAAGGTCTGTCTGGATACTTTTGGACACACTGTGTAATCCTGTCACTTTTGTACAGACCCTTGAAATCTTCTGGAATTAAGTCATTTTACTGGCAAAATCCTTCTGGTTTGGGGTTCACTCTCTAATGTCTGCTGCGCTGGTCATGCCGTGGCTTGGGCGGCAGTCAGTGTGTGTGTGTTAGGCATGATAACGGCGCTTTGGCCATGTCTCATTGAAATCCACTGAGAGAAAAGTTTAAGAATAGTTTTGTGTCAGTCAGGATATTTCGGCCTGTCTGACAGCGTTAATTAATTTCCTATTTCGGGGGCAGTCGTTAATACCGCTCGGGCCGCGGTGTGTTCTCTAAATTCGTCTAATTAATTTCACTAATGCCTCTTTGCTGCAGTATTAATTAGTGAAATTTCCAGTTATTTCCACTGCAGGGATTTGTCTTTGTGTGTCTTTGTGTGTCATTGTGTGTGTGTGTGTGTGTGTGTGTGTGTGTGCGTGCGTGCGTGCGTGTGTGTGCGTGTGTGCTCATGTCATTGTGTGAACCGTGTGTCCTTTGTGACCAAAGCAGGTTAAGCATTAAAAATAGTACTTGGCGTCGTCTCACGGTGTGGTCATACATGATTCCCCGCCCGTGCACGCCACACACACAGAAACGCTGACAGCGAAACGGCTCATGACCTCAGAACAGAATCAAAATTAAATTAAAGTCTTGAACATAATCATGGCTGAGGGTTAAGCTACGGGCGCTGCCAGTGAATTAGATGTCAGTAAATCAATAAATTCATAACTAATTGATTCAAAAATGTTATGATGACACACCTATAAATGTAATGTTTCATTGATTAAATAGACATTATGTAGCATTTTTTTTTTTTACTTGTCAGAAAAATAGATAAATAATAAATAAATCAATAAATCATACATTTACACGTGTGTGTGTGTAATCATTTATTGATTGATTAATTGATTAATTTCATGGCTGCTGTTCAGCGTCTTGCACCATGAAAAACTCATGTCTGCCAATCATCTAAGTCAGTGGCAGTTTTGATGCTGATCTATCAATCGCTTTGACCTGATGCTCCACTTCAAACATGGCGGCTCTATTCGCAGCAGTCCAGGACGTATCCGGCGCTGTATCTGGTGCAGCTGGCAGAGTGTATACAATCAGCAGTTACAGAGGCAGTCACTGTGACGAGTGAAACACAGGAGTTTATTCAGGCTGCTGGTGTATTTCGTCCCTCTCCGGCTGAGATGCCACAGCGCTTCTCCAATTCTGGGCCACAACATGGGGAAGTAAAAGGACATGTGAGAATGTCCGGCGCATAAAACATGCTGAGTGTTGTTCACCAAGTCAGAGACACTGTTCGCAGTTTATCACTTCTCATGTGGGCATCGCAGAATCCATCCACTTTGCCAGACATCGCAGTTTAAGATCATGCCAGGCAGCCCTACAGGAGCGTAAATCTGGCTTAATAACATAACAAGGTAAGGAAGATGCGTCAGAGAACCGGTCTGCCACAGCTCCAGTGTCACTCCCACATCTTCCCTGCTTGTAGATCATCTCATCTCTTCCAGTCAGGTTCGTATAGCCTTCAATGAGGTTGCTGGAGCTGCTGCGGTTATTAAATTTCCCCCATTAAAAAACCAAGGACACTACAGAGGGGGGAGTGTATAATATTTTCTCTTCTTTCATTATCAGAGCATTGGCACTGATGGATGTCACACCCCTTGGATAGGTTTATGCTTGACATCAGCAATAAAAACTTAAGCAATAACCTATTGGACAGAGTGACGGACATCACATGAGATAAACACACCTTTGAATTAGACTGTTAATCAGGCTAACACACAGAAGCAGACAAAACAGACCTTGAAGATTTGATCCAGCCACAGCACCACACTCTGCATGTTCTACACACCGCAGTGCTGCGAATTCCTTTTAGATATCGAAGCGTTTAATTATTAGGCGGGATGCGGAACAGGGGACGCTTCGTGGTGGTGTGGCTCATGCTCAGGGAAGTGGCGTGGGCCTAATCTGCAGGGCATCTCCTATATTCTGCTCTATCAGCAAAATGTGCCAGAGCTGCCTAAAGGAGAGAGAGGGAGAGAGACTGAGCGAGTGAGGGAAAGAGGCAGAGTGAAAAAGGAAAGACGGAGAAGGAGGACATGAAGAGACATATAGAGAGAAGGAGAAATAGAGAGCGGAAAGTGAGAGTGAAGGAAAGATAGGGGGCTGAGAAGAGTGATGGAGAGTGTAGAGAGCAGGAGAGTGGAAAGAAAGACAGAAGAGGAGGAATAGAGAGAGAAGGAGAGACAGAGACACAGAGAAGGGGAGGACAGTGAGAGAGTGGGTGGAAAGAAGAACAAAAAGGGAGAGAAAGAAGAGGAAATGAAGAGAGAGAGAGAGAGAGAGAGGAAAGGGAAAGTGAGAAACAGAGATGGAGAGAGAAAGAGGTTTAAATGGTTTTTATGGCAGGTAGTGTGGTGACTGTGATGTGGCCCAGTTGTGTTCCCAGCACTGCGATGTACTGGCACTCGATTTCAGCTCTATAAATAAAAATGCCTTTTAGTGATAGTAGACAAACCCCCCGGGATAAACACACACACACACACACACGCACACACACACACTCATATGCTGAAAGTTTCAGCTGCACTGAACACTATATGAAAATCTCACAAATTTTTTTTATTACTTACCCAAAAATGAAAAAAAAATAAATAAATCACACAAACTGGACAAAGTGCAACTAATCCAGCAGGACCTAAACTCATAGACACGAAGGCCAGATGTGAACATATATAATAGCTGCTCCGATCATTTGACACAAAAGGGGGAAACAGCTACAACAAAATACAAAGAAAACTCACATTGTTAGTCTATTTGGATTAAACAGCCTTTAAACCAAACCCAAAAGTATCCAAGTACCAAACTGTAGGGAAGCACAAGCTCCAAGATTAGTAACCCTATTTCGCCCTGTGACTTTATCCACACTTGGGACAGCTGCTATTTAGGGTCACTGCTCCCTGCGCTGCATCTTTTGCCCCATCAATGGTTTTGACTACACTGGTGTTGAAACATCTTCATTGTGGGCCATGAGAGTTTGAATGGTGTTCGGTAAACACATTAGAGGTCCCAGTCGCCTTGCCTCCAGGTCTGAGGACACTGAGGTCTGGATCACGGTAAATTTTTTTAAGAGAAAAAAAAAAATGTAGATAAAATTGGCTCCGAACCATAGAGGAGGCGTTGACCTCAGTACTTTCCGGACTCTGGCTATGCCCCTGCTTGCTTTCTAGTGTCCCAATAACTCGGAAGTTCATAGACTGATATTATTTTTTTTTAAATGGTGCTGCAGTGGCTGGTGCTGGTGCTCAAAGTGAGAAGGTTCTTGGATTCAGTTCCCAGCCAGGCCAGATTGGGTCCTTTCTTGAGGAGTGTGCATGTTCTCCCAGCATCTGTGTTGGTTTCCTTTCCCACTACAAAGACATTTCCATGGAAATTGTCCCTGGGCGTTTGAGTGTCTCCTCTGAAATACACTCCAAGGTGATTCTCCCGCTCGTGCTATGGAATAGGCTTCAGCCCAACCTGTTTAGGAGAAGCAGATCTTATAATGTATAATGGAAAAACGAAATAAATGAGTTATCGCATGTGTTGTGATGAATCAAAGCGAGTAAATGGGCCAACGTGAGTGCTTTTTGTCAAAATTATCTTAACTTTGGTACAAGGCAAAAAATATCACAGTTAATGGACTGGAGACCTGTCCAGAATCTTTCCCTGCCCATTGCCCCATGAGTGCTGGGATAGGGTCCAGCAACCAACCCCCCTAGACCCTAGTCAGGACAAGTGGCTCAGATAATGGATGGATGGATATTGCAATTACATTCCACAGCAGTATTACTGCAATACGGTATTCTGGTCCTATGACATTTACCTGCCTCTTCCTGTCTACGTGTCTCGAGGGAATATGGGGGAAGAATATTGTTGTAGCGGAACTCTATGGGACCTGCTAAGGGGTAAATGTGGCATGCGATGGGGTGGGGTGTTACAGGTCACATCATCAGTCTAATAAAATGCTTTTAGGTCACTTCTGCCGCCAGCCAGTCAATCTATGAGATGAAAACATGATTCAGAGAATGTGTGGGCGATCGCTGTCAGCGAAATGAATGAATGCAAAAACGACCCCCGCTGTGTCTGTCAAAGTCGTCTCGGAGATGAATATTTTGACTGGAGGTTATGGTGGAACATTGGAAAAGAAGAAAAAAGGAATTAGGCTGTGCTCTGGAAAATATCCACCAATATGACCGCTTTTATTAGATTTTTAATATAGTCGGCAGCGTCTTTGGGAAGGCCCATATGGGAATATTTAGTGGGGACAAAAGATGTGGAGCAGGATTGGAAAGGCTGAATAATAGGACATGTTTATGGCACAGAATAGTCGATCATGTCGATTGCAGAAATATATTTGTTCAATAAAAATGGAAACGTGAATGCAGTTGGTAGTGCTTTACTTGATGTAGGCATACACTCTGATTATTTAAAGATCAAAGTGAATCAGGACTTATGGTACATTGTAAGAAAGTATAGATATGAAAAGGTCATGATTTTAAGGGGCTGAATATTTTATTGTCAAGGCAGCCATTTTTTTCCATTAGCCATATTTACTACAGAATTCTATAACTTAATTGGACATTTCAGGTAAATTATTTAGCTTTTTTTGGGATATCAGCCCTTTCATTTTAATAGAGAACTGATAAGACTGGCCATAAAACGTTATTTCGTTGATATTTCCCAAATGGTCAAGTGATCAAGGTTAATATTTTAGTAGTATTATTGGAACGTGTAATTTACTGATATTGACAATCATTGAAATCTAAATTCGCATCAGTGACGTAATTCAGAATGTTGCTATTTGAGAATGTTAACTGTAAAATGTATACAATAACTTAAATAATGTGATATCAATGACGTTTTTAATTTGATATTTGGTGATTTTTAATAATGTCGTTTCATGGCGTTATTGGCAACGCTTATTATATAATATTTGGGGAAATTGACCATATAATATAGTGAAATAACTGCTAATATGAGCGAGGAAGATCAGCGTGACCGCATATAGACACATACAGGTGGATTAAAGCTACCGGTTGCTTCAGTCATAATTTAGCCTGGTCAGTGGGGATTTTAGCTGGGGAAAGTGAAAGTGAAAGTGACAACCCTTGTCATTGCGAGGTCTCAGCACAGCACACGGGTAATGTCAGTGATGTAATTGAATATGGTAGTGACTACCCGTATCATTGTGAAATGCAGCCCAGCCCAACACAACACAACGGAATTCAACCTCTGCGTTTCACCCATACACACACGTGCAGCAGGGGGCAGCTATGGAAAGTGCCCGGGGAGCAGTGACGGGGACGGTACCTTGCTCAAGGGTACTTCAGGGCAACCTACTGGTGAGGGAATCGAACCCACAATCTTCCGATCCGGGGCAACCCCCTAATGATTTTGGTAACATTTGTACAAGGATTTCGAGTAAGAATCAAACGGGAGTCTCATCTTCAAAAGAAGGCACGTAAGTCCTTAGACTCGCGCAAGGGTTTTGCGGCTGTTTATATGTTTAGCGGTGATATGTTTTCATTGTACAACTGGGCCAAATTGCCGAGTCTCTGCGGAACATGATAACGGCAGCAAAAAAAAAGTGTTTTTTTCTTTTCTTGTTACTGATGTGGAAAGCTGCCATTTGTTTATCGCATTCTGTAGAGATGTGTTAGGCTTTCACAAACAGGCTGGCTGTGACATTCATCAATTGATTGCTGGAGCATTTTGAATTTCACAAAAAAAGCAAACTTCAACCACACACACACACACACCCGCACGCACACACACACACAAACCATCACACTTGATACGTATCCAATTTATTAACACCAACACGTCTCATGGTGTCATTTTCTCAGGAAATCTTCCCTCTGTGGCGAGATTGCTAAATTAAGCATTGATCTTGTCGGAGAAGTGTAAAACGGAATTGCTGTTTGCATTTATTCTGTCTGCTCTGTCTATCCCCTCGCTCAGCCTGACCAATTTACTAACCAGCTGTCGCCATCCACATCATCTGCCTTATCAATGTTTCAGCTTATTGCGCTTCTCTTTCTCTCTCTCTCCCTCTCTCACTCACTCACTCACTCTCCCTCCTGCTCTCTCACTCTCTCTTTCCAGGTATTTTCTAATAAATTAAGCAAAGACGCTCCAGCGTAGATAATACTTCTATTTTTCCAAAGCAAGGTAGCACTTCTCTGTATGCTAGTGTTCATAAGTCACATGACGTCTTCAGAAGCATCTCATGGCAATTGGCATGAACCTAAACTGACTTTCGCTTGTACTTTCCTCAGTTTCATCCGAGAAAGTTTTTATAGTTCCATTGTGACACAGTTTTTAATCTTTTCCATCATTTTCCAAAAAGGATCCATAGCAAACGGGCCTCCGCTACCAGGATGGGAGGAAAAAAAAAAAACAAAAAAAAAACTTCTTCGTCTTCCTGAACCAGAACTGAATCACCTTCCCAATCCCACCCAACTAAAACGCACAATGCCCATATTTATCCACATCATCTCCCTTGTTTTCACAATGATTTAAAGTGAAAGTGACAACCCACGTCATTGCGAGGTCACAGCACAGCACACGGTGAACCACAACGAAATTGGACCTCTGCATTTAACCCATGCACTCAAACACTGTGCAGCAGGGGGCAGCTATTGAATGCGCCCAGGGAGCAGTGACGGGGACGGTACCTTGCTCAAGGTTACCTCTGGGCATCCTACTGGTAAGGGGTTTGAACCCACAATCTTCCGATCCTGTGGCCGACTCCCTAACCACTAGGCCACTGCCCTTTTCTTTTTTTTTTTTTTTTTTTTTTTAAGAAATTTAATATTAATATCAAGCCTTTGCACCCTGCACTTTATTGATGCTGCTTAATGCAGTGTTTGTTGTATTACTCTATTGCACCCTGTGCTGGATTCACTGTCACTGCTTCTCACCCGGCATGCTCTGCCGTATCCATGCACCTTACTGTCTCTGTCTCAGGTGTGTGTACTATGTTGGGTCATTGTTTTTGCACTGTGTGTCGTTGTGTCAGCACTTGTGCAGCCTTGTTTAGTTTAGGGCAGTGGTCTAGTCTAGTGGTTAGGGATTAGGCCCAAGGATCAGAAAGTCATGGGTTCGAATCCCAGACCAGTAGGTTGCCCTGAGGTACCCTTGAGCAAGGTACCTTCCCCATCACTGCTCCCCGGCCGCCTTCAACAGCTGTGCCCTGCTGCACGGTGTGTGGGTGAAAAGCAGAGGTTGAGGCTGTCTCAGGTGTAGCATCAGGATCCTGGAGGTGTGTACTGTGTATTTGGTTGAAATTACAATAAAACGTACTTGACTTGCTCTGAAGACAGCAGGTGCCTTTTACACTGGCTGCACATTTTATACCGAATGGACCAATAGGAACAATGCATATGTGTTTAAACACTTTTTTAATTCAATACTGGTTTGCAAAAATGACTTTTTAGGCAATTATGATAGAAACTTTGGACCAAATTATCAGTGAAATGATCATGAAGTGAAATGAAATCATATGCAGTGCCGTCCGTATATATTTGGACAGTGACTTTCTGGCACGGGCTAAATAATGTACATAAAAAGCTAAACATTGCATTTTGTCATAATGCTTTGTAAAAATCGCATTAAATCAATATGGTTTAAAATGAGTTAAACTATGAAAAAATTATAATTTCGAAGAAATTTAGCATTTTGAAGAGTCCGGTTCTGAATGGAGGGTTAGTTTTTTTTTTTGTTTTGTTTTTTTGTTTGAGTTCAGATTTCAAAATCAAAGGGATGACGTTAAAGTGCAGAACATGCACTTGATTTCTGGTCATATATGAAAATATTAGATATGCCTCCTCAGGATGGAACGAATGAGGATATTTATGTCTAGGTAGAAACTTTAGTTGCTTTATACTCACATGCTTTTCAGCAGGAATAAAAAATTAACCTGTAATGTGATTAAATGCAACTGGATCAATAAAAATCAATACCAGACACTGGCCAATCAGCAGTCTTTACCTTGATTCACCAGCATTAAATGCAATTATGTTTGCTATTCCGAGGGTGTCAAAATGTGAGCTCACCATTAAAGGGCCTACTTTGCAGGAAGCATCGTTTTTTTTCTTGTTTTTTTGGACTGACGTCTTCAGTAATTGATAAAAAAAAAAAAGCTGCGCCCTTGAGTCCATACTGTCCAAATATAGAAACAAAGCTGAAATCATTACTTTTTTCAAGTCAAGACCTGCACATTTACATACATGCTCAGATTCAGCCTACTGCACTTTATTGCCCCATCCTTTCACTCTGAAATTATAAGGAACGTTTCAGCCTGTTCTGCTTTTTGATTGAGTCCTGATACGGGGGAGCAATCCAGAACGGGGCTCATTTACATATCAGTCTTTAAAAAAAAAAAAAAAAAACATGAACAAGAATAGCCTGCTTAATTGAGAGGGATAAAGAGACATGATATAATGGAAATGCAGAAATCAAAATGGTTGCATTAAAATAAATAAGGGCTAGACCTGTAGTGCAGCCACTACAGCTTTTCTGCATTTTGGCTTTTTTCCCCACCAGTATGGTATACAGTGCCGTTCACTGGGGTGCTTCACTTGCCCCATAAAGAGCTTTGAGTCTCCAACGGTGTGGTCAAGGTCATTGTCTGGCTGCAGAGAAGATTTCAGCACTTTGAGCGCTGTTCTGAAGTTACTGTATAAATAAACGTGTTTATTTATTCAGTTCTTCACGTATTTATAGAGGCGGCCAGGCCGTGCTGCCTTTAAAGGAGTTCTCTTTTGGGACAGGCTGAGTAACTCTTCGTGCAGTTGGAAGTAGAGCTACATGAAATCAGGTCATGCTTTTTGCCCTTTTGGGTTTAATATTTCAACACCGTCGCTGGCAGCAAGAGCGCCTCCCTCACATTAACCAAAAGTTCATGGCTCTTCGTCAAACTCCGCTTGAACAGCGTTCAGACCCAATCAAGATGATTCACGAACCGATTCAGTCTTTAAAAGGGACCATAGGCCATTTTTAATATTTATGCCACTGTGGAGATGCTTCACGAGGCTTGGCTCATCCTCTTATCTGGACCAGATTACATTGATTCTGTTTTTATCAACGGTTCCCACGTTCATGGCTTATACACACCCGCAAGCCTGATCTGAGAACCTTTTGGCTATGTTTTGAGATTTAAGGTCATTATGCCCCCAAGCCTGACAACACCATGGCAACACTCTTACTCTTTCTATATTTCTTTTGACAACCTGTGTTTCTGAAGAAAAAAAAAAAGGTCAATAATTGTCCACAATTTGAGTTTTGTGGTCCAACCTGGAGCTTTAATCATGAATGTTTTATTTATTTATTAATTTATTTTTTTTATTTGGCTTTTTACTAATATACTAATACTTTTTATTAATATACTAATATTAAAATAATGTAATTAAAACTTATTAAATATATCCTATTATATTTTATTGAAGATAAAGATATTATTTTCTTTTTTAAGCGCTCTTTGTGATAAATAAGCGACTAGAAAAAGCCAAAAATGTGAACAATAAAATTACATTTGACTCTGCAGCAAAATGATGCTTTTGAAATTGAGAGATTGATGAATGGAGGGATGTAGAAATTATTATATGAACGCTGATTTTTTTAGTTTTATTAGGTTTTTTTATTTTGTTGGGTTAAATTGCAAATTCACTATTCATTATAATTTCAACACATGTGACTATAGAAAAAGAATTTCTTTCAACTGTATCCATCTTCATAACATTGCCACTATTTGAAGAGTTACCTTTAGGAAAACAATTAATAAAACTTTGAAAACATTTAGTTTCTTCAAAAATAAGTGTTCTGTTTTTTTATTTTTTTATTTTTTTTATCATTCATCCTTGGTCCTGGCTTCAGCATGCTCCACAAGCCTGGTTAGGATGAGCAGCTTACAGAATGGTGGATGGATAGTTGATAATATTTCTGTCTTTGTCGTTGTGAAAAATGTCTCTCTCTCACACACACACACACACACACACACACACACACACACACACACAAATTGTTAAGGCAGGAGTTTATTTTACAGTGAGTCAGCCACAAACTACAGTGTCAGACGTACATCATTCTTTTCGCTGTATTCTAATTCAATCTTCCCTCTGGTGTAATCCCTTCAGTACATTGCGCCTTGCACTCTTTTTTTTTCTCCCTCTCTCCTTTCTTCATTTTTCCTTGCGCAGTGGAAATCAATATGTCCCCAGCCGGCTGGTATTGGGCTGAAAGTAGCTTTTCTCCCTGATTATCGTTCCTCCAGCTGGCCGTGCCAAGGCTCTGTCAGCTCAGCCGTCTCTTCCCTGATGAACATCCCGCAGCTCTGGCTTCCTGCAGCCACACTTTACTTAGAACCACACACACACACACACACACACACACACACATGCATGCATCTAGTACAAATTATTCAATTGATCTACTGTGAATTATTCCATGTCTCTTTAAAATTATCCAGTATTTGCTGTAAATTGTTTACTATTAATAGTATAAATTACTATAAATGTATCAGTGTGTTCTGTAAATTATTTAGAAACCACAAAAATTATTTGCGTCACAGTACAGTAAATTATGTTGTAGCTGTTAATAAGTGTTTCTGCTATGAATTATTCAGTATTGTTTATAAATGATTCGGTTTCTGCTGTGAATAATTCAGTATCTAGTATAAATGATTCAGATTCTGCTGTGAATGATTCAGGTTCTGCTGTAAATGATTCAGTATCTACTATAAATGATTCAGTTTCTGCTGTGAATGATTCAGTATCTACTATAAATGATTCAGTTTCTGCTGTGAATAATTCAGTATCTGCATAAATGATTCAGTTTCTGCTGTGAATGATTCAGGATTAGAAATTGTTCTGTTTCAGTTACTAAGAATAATTCAGTGTCTGCTGTTCATATTTTCTTTAAATTTAGTTAGTACTGTAAATGAATCAGTATCTACTATAAACTATCTGCTCCAAATCTTCATGTTCATACTAACACAGTTCACACTAATACATTCACACTGTTCAACTACTCTAAACTACTCTAAAACTCTTTTTTTTTTTTTTTTTATGTTTTATATATCCCTTAAATGGTCAAGTATGTCTTGTGAATTATTCACTTTATATGATCCTGCATTTACTTTGAATTATTCAGTAACTACTTTTAATTATTCAGTTCCTGCCATTAATTGCTCAGTATCTTATCATTTATCTCCATAAACGATACTAATATTTACTTTAAATGTTTCAGTCTGTCTTTGTATGTTAAGTAGTGGTGGTAACTATTTTTTTATCACTATTTTGGCCCGTATTTGGGTTTTTTGCTTCTGTATTGCATCCAGTTGTTGTTTGGAGAGCAGGGCTCAGGAGTTATGGAGAAAATCAGAAGTATAGGAGTGTACAGGGGTGATGGAAATGGAAAAAAATGGAAAAAAAAAAAGATTCAGAAAGATAAAGAAAGTGAAACCACTCATTTGCTTTTCCTTGTTGAAAGCAGCCCAGAGCTCGATCTGCAGAACTGTACAGTTTAAAGCCCAAAGGCAAACAGAAAAGTGCCTTTTTCTAATGACTTTGATTCAGAATTCAGTCTCCATTCACCAAACATAATATGTCATCTGGAATGGCGCGTGTGTGTGCGCGCGTGTGTGTGAGAATTAATATCATTATGACGATAAGCGGAGTGAGTCGATATGTAATCAGGCTACAGGTAATGGGAATAAAAGGACTGACTGGATGAAAAGAAAGCAGAAAGCACACGACGGGAGAAAGAAGGGAAAGTTAATAATGGTTGACTCTGGAAAAACGGTGGATTGATTTTTCAGCCGCTAGCGTGTCACATGGTATATTTATAGACACTCCAGTCAAACGACAACCCAACCACGGAGGGAAAAGTAGCACCTACTGCAGAGAAAGCCTTAAATTCATGATGATCATTGGCTTGAAATTCTTCTATGGTGCATGCATTGAACTGTTAGGCAGGGTTAGGCTTTTTTAAAGATGCAGAAGGTTAAAGTGAAGTGACCACTCAGTCAGTGGACATATTATAGCAGTGAGAGCTCTCTGCCAGCTAACATTATGAACTTCTGCATGCTTTAATATCTAAACAAAAAAAACTTTTTTTAAAATTTTATTTAGATACATTTTTATTGTATGTGCACATTGCAGCACTCTTTCATGGCAGTTTTGCTACGATTTCTAGAGCAGAAATATGTTTGAGTTGAATTCTTGAGTGGAATTTGGTTTGGTGGTCATAGGCTGAGGCTCGAGCTCCTAATATTGAGTAGTTCGGTCACTGGAGGAAAACTAGCAAGCAGGTGGAAGAAAGGATTCAATTAAATTATATAATAGAATTTTATATTATATGAATTATAAATTATTTTAAATATTATTTATATATTATTTTATAAATTTTATATAATAAAGCTGAAGGGGAAATTAATTATTTTATTATGCCATTTGCTTTCCTACTATTCTAAAAAAAAAAAAAAAAAAAAAACGTTTTATTTATTCCTAAAACTGCTTAATGCATGTACTCCTTATTATTGTTTTCATTTTTATTTTCATTTCAATTTCTTTTATTTTAGTACAGAAATATGAACACCGATACTCTCTGCAATACCTGCCTGTCTGCAATCAGCGGAGCAGATGCATTTCAGGTTAAAAGTCCCTAAAGCACCGCTCACCTTTAAGCCTCTAGAACGTTCTTCTTCATGTACACTGGTATCTGAGCTAGGCCGTTCTAGGAGCTCTAAACTAATGCCATATTCAAGTCCGTTTTCATTTAACTTCAGTCTAATTTCACATCGCTTTGTTTGCAGGGTTTGCGGTAGAAGGCCTTCTACCTGCTTTGCAGTTTTATGAGCCCCCACCTACAATCGCCCACAGACTCCATCCCACACACACTCTGCCCTGCGGTTGTAAGCTTTTCATAATCATAGGGATTACACTCATATCTGCACACATGCTCTTCTCATGCAAATGCAGCAAACCTGACAGATTTGCATTGAAGCTTCAATCAGGCCTGACTGCACCCACGGCTGCTGGAACACACTGTGCTGTGATGAGAAATGCAATTAATGTATTGTATGTAGTGGTTCCTCAGTGATGTTGAACTAGTCGAACTGCACACACACACTGAAGTTAATCTTACTGAACAATGTATTGAGAGCAGCTGCAAATTCCAGTTCAGCAAATGCTTTTACACACACACATATATATCTAATATAATAATATGTATGTGTTTGTTTGTGTGTATATATATATATATATATATGTATATATATATATATATATATATAATTGTAGTATATCAAATTGGTTTTTTGTAGCAGATCAAAGCATTATAACGGGATTTTAGGAGTGCAAAAATATAACAACCCCACAAGAATGTAGGAAATGCACTTTTAAACACCTGGCGCTGATTCAGCAGAAACCTGATACAAAGGCAGTGGTCAGTCGCTATGTTGTAGCCTCGCTTTGTCTTCACCTCACTGATTTCCAATCCCAGAGCCGGACACTATTGCAAGCTATTTTCTGGGCTCCGCATTCACACTACTCATCCAGCTCATCAACTTAAAACCAGGCCTTTCGTGAGGCTGAAATGTGTGTTGTGGAGCTGCAAAACACCAACATTTGCAGTAACTAGCGACTGCAGAAGCAGAATGATAAGCAGTGGACTGTTACGAATCATTTTCATAAGTAAGCCCTTCATCAAGTTAAACTGTGTGTGCGAGTGCAGTAAAAATGATCTAATTAAACCTCCGTGACTGAGAAGTGCACAAGCACTTCTGTTCTTAAAGGGCCCTGGGACTTGTTCATCAGTCCTTATGTGGAAACTCTTGACCTCATTGCTTTTGTGATGTCACAACAACTGAAACATTTAGCAGATGCTCTTATCCAGAGCGACTTACATGTCCTAATTACCGGGACAGTCCCCCTGGAGCTCAGGGGCCCAGTGGTGGAAGAGGTGGGATTCGAACCTGGGACCTCTTGAGAGCCATTGGTGTATAGGCAAGTACCCTACCACTAGACTACCGCCACCCCAACCATACTATACCATCTATCCAATCATCCATCCACGTATACAAGAACCCACTCATCCAGCCATCCATCCCACCCACCTACCTATCCACTAATATTACCACCCACCCATTCACCCATCCATCCATTTATCCAACCATCCATCCATCCACGTATACAACCACCACCCATCCAGTCATCCATTCGCACTCTGCCCTTCTACCTATTCATCCATCCATCCACCCATCCATCCATTCATCCATCCCACCCACTCACCCACCCACCCATTCATTCATCCATCCCCCTATCCTTTCATCCACTCACCCGCCTGCCCATCTATGCATCAACCCGCCCATTCACCTATCCTTCACCCATTCACCCATCCTTCACCCACCCACCATTCCATTGATTGGTGCTGGTGATCTAGTGGTAGGATAATCAGCTATAAACCAAGAGATCACATGTTTGAATCCCACCTCCTGCACTGCCACCATTGGGTTCTGAGCAAAACCATAACTGAGGATTGCTGGGGAGACTGTCCCTGTAGTTAAGAAATAGAAGCCGCTCTGGATAAGAGCGTCAACTAAATGCCGTGAAAGAATGAATGCAATCCATCATTCCATCAATGCTTCCATACATCTATCCATTTATCCATATTTATACTTCCTTCCCTCCCTCTCACCAAGCATCTTACTCCAACTACTGTGTATTGGAGTCTAACCCAACAGTCATCAAGGGTGTAAGGCAAGTGAAATACCCAAGGACAGTCCATGTAGGACACGATGGGCCCTTCAAAGGATTAAAAAAAAAAAAAAAAGAGAGCGAGGTAGGAATTCTGGGATTTATTTACCCAGTGCACTTTCTCTCCATTTAGAGTTAATCTGCTGTCTCTTAAAGTGTGTATATTGCTTTTGACTTGTGTGGACATTCCTGCCTGTGTGTGCTTGTGTGTGTGTGCGCTTTGAGAAATGTAGCAGTCGTGGCTTTCGAATGATTAAATGGCTTTACGTAAGTCATGTGATTGAGCATGTGGTTTCTGAAACAATTACTCTGCTCCTTGAGATCAATTTATGGACACACACACACACACACACACACACACACACACACACACACACACACACACACACAGAGGAAAGGCATCTCAACCCTCAGAATAAAGCAGATAGGCTCCCATGAGCTGTTAAAGACAATAAGGCTTTTCTGCTGGAGAACAATAGCAGCATATAGAGCGGAGAGAGGATTAAGTATTTATCAGCTTTCCAACGCCGCTCGGCTTCCTTCGTTACGGCAGCTAATTTGGCCGGCTGACCTATTCCGAAAACAGCCCACAGGCTCCACACCCACTTTGGAGTAGGTGCAGACAGACTTTCTGCCATTGATTTTTTAATTTCCCTCAACAGTTTGCATTTCTGTACAGCGGCCGGCCTCGCTTTTGGGTCCTTAATGGAGGCTGAGTGTGTTTGGGTTTGCTGGTTGTTATGGAGGGATTTGTTGATAATTAGCGGGGGAGCATCGCTGGGAGGAGAGGACAGCTCAGGGCAAATCAATGGAAAAGGGCTCTCTAGGACCAAATGGGAAATGAAATGTTGCTATAAACATTGTTATAAAAACTTCTTAAAGTCTCTGTGTATTATAGTGCAGTCCATTTGGAATGGAAAGTGAAAGTGATTTATTTGCATTTAACCCAAACGTGTCGCAGTGGGGAACCATAGCCAGCGCCCGAGGAGCAGTGATGGGGACGGTAACTTCCTCAAGAGTTCCAAAGTATTTGAGGTTTGGACAAGTCTGTCTGTGAACACAGGATGCTGGTTGATCCGCTAAAACAGCTCAATTGTATTCAACCGTGCTTATGGTTAAGATGGATTTGAATATGACATCCCTTTTGTTATTATGATAGTAGAAGTTGAGTAAAAATGCTGTTTCTGGCTTCCAGGAATCAAATTTATCATGGAGTCTTTCCCGAGGATTAAAGGGACAATACAAGACAGCTAATTAGAAAAGTGAACATTTACATAAATCATAGTGGCACAGGAACCGAAAAACACCCTGTTAATTCTGAAGGGATAAGGAAAGGTTATTCATGTAAAAGTAGATTGACTGAGAAGGGCACATAAAAGCACATAACATTTAGAAAAGGACTCCAGAAGGGAAAAATAAAACCAAGCAAAAACCATAAAACACAAAAAAATGTGGAATATGGAGGCTTTTTAAGTAGAGAGAGTGAAGAGAGCGAGAGAGAGATAGAGAGAGTGAGCGTGTGTGATATTGAGACGCCCTCAGCATGGCCCAATGACCTTGTGTGGAATTCAATATGGCTTCTAACAAAAGCAGTCTTTTTCCTGCAGCTACTGCTCATTCATCTGTTCATTAATGCAGGAAAACATGAAACAGAGCAAAGGAAATAACTATCTCTCTCTCTCTGTCTCTCTCTCTCTCTCTCTCTCTCTCTCTCTCTCTCTCTGTCTCTCTCTCTCTTTCTCTCTCTCTCTGTTTCTCTCGCTCCTTTCATTCTCTCTAAGAGAAATGCTAATGGAGGTCAGACCTCCCGTGCTGGGGAAAATGTGTGTGTGTGTGTGTGTGTGTGTGTGTGTGTGTTGACTGGGGTCAGGCAGATCCCTGAGATAAAGCCTACAAAAGCATGACTGTGTCAAACAGGAGACAAGGCACAGGTGTAGAAAAGAGGACCAGAACAAACCTAACATCTCATCTCTTCTCTTCTCTTCTCTTCTGCACCCTATAAATCTCCTCTCCCCTCCTGTTTTTCTTCTCTTCTTTCTTATTCTTTGCTTATCTTTTCTTCTTATCTCTCCCATCTTCTCCTCCCACGCTTAGTTCTCTCCCTCCTCTCTTTTCTGCAGTATTGGCTGTTGGTATTTGTGTCACAGAAATCTGTTCACTACACGACGGTGTAAACCCACAGTTAGCTTAGCAGAGAGAGAGAAAGAGAGAAGAAATCTGTCATGGCAACGAGTGGGTGTTAAGCTTTCATGTTTGTTTGTTTGTTTTGTTGTGTTGTTTTGTTGTTTTTTTTTGTGGGACACGAGTGCTGCTGGTTTCTGTAGCGCTGACTCATAGCGAGTTGTCAGTCACGGGCCTTGATCAGTGTTAAATACATGGCAGGATGGAGGATAGGACCGCTTGCTTGTGTATCTAAATGGCAGGTTTAGCTGAACCTCAGTAAAGACCACATCTCATGCCACAAACACGCTACATGACTTTCAAAATGATCTTTTCACACAACGCGTCCTGTTGTCTTGTAACTGGGAATCTCGAAAGGCTTGCACTTCTTGATCAACAACAGGGTGTCCCACAACACACATCTTTCACTGGGATGAGTCTCCCACTTGATCTGCTCCAAACTATATTTGGTTAGGAAAACAGCAGGAAACAACATGAAGCAAGCAATCCGCATGTGCGGAGCACTCATTTGCAGGGAAAAACACAAGGAGGAAAAAGAAGAGAATGTGGTTGAGGTTAAATACAGAAAGAGTCTCACACTCTCATTGGCTGTAGCTTGTCACTGCACTGACTGCACATCACTACAAAGTCACGGCACTTCAGAATACATGATTTGGACTCGCCGACAGGTCCAGATATTTAACCTGCTTGATATCTTTTTATAAGACATAGGTGAAGCTCTCAGATGTCGTCTTTGAAGGGTTCACACACATTGATCGAGGGCAGATTTGCAGTCTTTAAGCTTCTTCTTAAAGCTTGAAGCTTTTTTTTTTTTCTTTAAGCTAAAACTGTTAACGAATGGAAATTCAGGACTAACAGTGTAGTGTGAATGTAGCGTTTCAGTCCAGAACGCTGGAGACTGTGAAAAGGTTTCGCTTTTGTGAGCGCCTGGTCCTGCAGGGCCACACTTGATTCAACTTGATGATAAACTGCTGGCCTCAATTTGCAGATCCACAATAAGAAACCGTTGAACATCCTTCCTCTTTTTACATGCGGTTCCAGAGCAGACAAGGTTATAATGTTTGTATGGGAGCATTCAACCAATAAGCAAAAGCAGAAAGTCACATTTTCATCAAAGCTTCATTAACATTCATTCATTATAGAAAACAGATCTATTTTTTTTTTCACCATGTAGCGTTATTTTAGGCTTTGCTTTGTCCCGGATGTGTTCTGTTTTAACGTGAAATAATTGCTGATAAACCAGATATCAATGCAGAAGTCTAGTGAGTCTACTGAAAACAGGTCCATTGGAAGTTGCTGGATCTATAATACATTAGTTTAGGTAGAGAGCACTGGATCATCAATGTGTGCATAGTGTTAAAGATAAAATAGTCTTGCTGCTGTGGTCCTGTGAATGAGCCTTGGTGGATAGTCATAGTGTTAGTAAATGGATAGCCTTTTGTGCAAATAGAGGGTCTTTTGGTCAGAGATTGATGGCTTGAGAGAGAGACTTAATGTAAAACTGGTGGCGGGTCTTGTGAGTTGAATGTCTTGAAGGTAGAGACTATGTTTTCGGATGGTGAATCTTGGTGTTAATGAAAAAGATTAGAGATTAGAGCTATTCTAGTGCTTTTGAAGAGCCAAAAGATACAAAACCATACTCTTGAGGGTGTCTTATGAAGTGAAAGTGACTATTTGTCATTGTGAAACCCAGCACAGCACACAGTAAACCACAACGAAATGCATCTTCTGCATTTAACCCACAACCACTACATGCAAAAGTGAGCAGTTATGTTCAGTATCCTGGGAACAGTGATGGGGACGGTACCTTGCTTAAGGGTATCTCAGAGCAGCCTACTGGTCTGGAATTTGAACCTGCTGCCTTTCGACTCTGGGGCCTCTGGGGCAACTGCATCCACTCCCCTGACCAGTGCACTGAGTAAGCTAACAAACTAGTTACTAACGTTAGAAAAAACACTTGCTATGTTTCAAATTGGGTTTTAGATCCTGCTTGAATTGAAGTGCGTTATCAGTGTTGGTTGAGTCTTAGAGTGGGGGTTTAATATTGAGGCCAGTCGAGTGTAAAAGGGTTGTAGTTATTAGCTGGAGTCTGTGATCCCTTAGGCAACTGCAATGACACTTTTTTTTTAGTTCGTTACCTTGGGGGTTTAGGACACTATGTACCCCCCCCCCCCCCATCTCTATCTATCTCTCTCTCTCTCTCTCTCTCTCCTGCTTCTTCTTCTCCCTTGATACACTTCTCTCTCCTAAGAAGCTGCCTGACTCTCTGTCTCCCTCTCTCTCTCTCTCTCTCTCTCTCTCTCTCTCTCTCTTTCTCTCTCTCTCTCTCCTGCTTCTTCTTCTTCTCCCTTGATACACTTCTCTCTCCTAAGAAGCAGCCTGACTCTCCGTCTCTCTCTCTCTCTCTCTCTCTCTCTCTCTCTCTCTCTAGGATAAACAGACACAGCGGAGGTTATATTTACCAGCCTTTGTTTTGTAAATGGGTCAGATGAGTTTGTCAGTGGCGCCCGCTTGATGCGACTTCCACGGGAATTAACATATCGGCTCTGGAATCGTTCCGTTAGATGCTTGCTGAGACAAAAGACCCATGCATATGCATGAAATCAGGTTTAATTTGCATGTTGGGCTAATTTCTGATCTGTATTATGTAAGTAAATATGAGCAGCTTTGAGCCGTAATTGGCATTAAATCACGCCTTTGTAACTGCCGGATGAGAGGCTGGTTTAAAAATGCCAGCAGGAGCAGTCAGATCTGTCAGGAGAAGCTCAAAGACAGAGAGAGGTAGGGAGAGTAAGAGAGAGAGAGAATAGAAAGGGAGTCTGCTTTTAATCTCATCAATCTGGCTCATTTTCAGCCCTAATCTCTATTTAAATGCATCTGCCTACCTTTTCAGAGTTTAAAGTGGGTCAGGAGGAATCATTGGAGATTAGGTGATTGAGTGTTGGAGAGAACTCGGCAGGAGCTTTTGTCATACTTCATATTCTTCAGCTTCGTTTGAAGCCTCGGGTCTAAACACACTTCAGTCACCTGATACTAAATGCACTTACTTTCCTTGTCAGATTGATTTACTGTACACCTACGCGTGTATACAAAAACAAACGCAAATCAGAACACACAAACACTGTCACGCGCCATTTTCTATCATTATCAAGCCACACCAATGATACAAAAGCTCACGAGAAAATAATGACACAGAAACATAGCTTTTTGGCGGAGGTTTTACACCTTCGCTGGTCAAAATAGTCTTTTTCTGTCTTTTTTGACAACAGCATCTGCTCTTTACATATAAACGCCAACTATGGTGAAATGTACAGGCCCAAAAATATAAAGCTCAGGTATTAAAGTACATACAGGCTCTGAAACACTTAGAGGATGGAAGCAAAAAAGAAGCTTGAAGGACATTTCTACAGGCTCTTGTGAAAAGCAAACAGATGCTATATCAATATAATTTAAAGAATATAAACTCCCCAATTAAAGCAATCAACTTTTAAAAAAAAATAGAACGTTAACTTCACTGCTTCACTTTCCTTCCACCATTTCTCTGGTGGTTCTTCTCATTATAGGCATTCAATAAACCACTGTCCAGATTTATTCTGCACTAATAGATACACTAAAAGATTGGCTTTTTGGTGAGGCAGAAAAAAGTCTTTATGTTGAGAAGGTGTTCAGTGAATAGTCGGAAGTGCTGGAAGTGGAATTCGAAGCTGCGACCTCTTGGTCCATAGGCAAGTATTCTACCACTAGAACTTCTACCCCACCCCAAACTATAAAGCATTCACTAATTCTTCTGATGTAAATACTGTAACTGATTGTAAATGAACTTCTCATCAATCACAGTGGTTTTTGAAGGATCTGTCACTTGGAGAAACACTATAGGGTTCTTAATTTCTGTAAGGTTCTTTCGAAAGGTTCTTTACATCCATGTATCTCATTAACAAAAGAAGGTTTATTATGAACCATCTGTTGCAAGACTGTTCAAGGTTCTTTCCTGGCATCACATGGAACTATGTGTAAGAGTGCAGGGTATTAGCTTTTCTTGGCTATCTTCCAAACCAAAACATGCTAGTTGACTTGTTTCAGCACCCTGATTGAGAATGCAACTGAAATCGTATGTTCTTTGCTCAAAATTAATAAGCGTATGAGTGAATAAAAGACTGAGCAAGCAGTAAGATAAACAGCAGCCATAACAAACTGATAAGATTGAATTTGTGCTCTGTGAAGACGTTGCATTCAGATGCAGGCTTGCAAGTGTTACTGTGATTTGATTGGAGGCTGAGAGTGGGGAGGATCTAGCTCGGCTGCTAGTTTGTTACAAACATCTTCCATGTACCTTCACTCGCTGGCCACTTTATCAGCAACACCTACGATATGTGCACTTTGTAGGTGGACACCTGCTGGCTGTAGCTGCTACTGCAAAATTAAGTGTTTCCAAGTGACCAGTGAGTGTATATATACAGTGTGCGGTGCTCAAGGGTTTCTCAGGGCAACTTACTGGTCTGGGATTCCAACCCATAACCTTCGGATCATGGGGTCGAAAAGCATGCATGTTTTCTGTGCACTGCAGGCCTGTACAGGGACATAGGAGTGGCTGTTCTTGTTGTAATTTGGCTGATATATTATAGCATCTCTGTTTGGGTAGCTGGCTGATTTTAGGATTTTAGGATTTTTTTAATTTTTTCTTCAATCCAGTCATCTTTCTAGTGTAACATCTGAGAGCTAAATTTGGCCGAGCGTTAGTGGGTGTGTGTGTGTATGTGTTTGCGGATGCGGGGGCCGTGAGAGCTGAATGGATTTTCTCTCTTGTCGTGTCTCAGGAGACAAAAGAAGCATCTTTTCTTGTCGTTTATTTGACCTCAATTAAACTGTGTTGCGTTGAGGGTGGTTAAACCCATTGCAGTCTCAGGGCTGTGTGCGTGCGTGTGTGTGTGTGTGTGTGTGTGTGTGTGCATCCCCTTTTGGGGAGGGTGTTACTTTTGGCAGATATTGTCCCAGTGTTGGGTCAAAGGCTGGAAATCGAGAGCGAGAGAGAAGGAAAAACATAGAGAGGGTGAAAAAGAGAGAGAAAGGAAAGCAATAGAAAGCAAAAGAGATGAAACAGAGAAGCAGAACAGACACACAAAAAAAGACGGATAAAGACGGAGCAGAAAACAGTAAGAAAACAAAGGGAAATAAATTAGAAAGAAAACAGAGCAAGAGGGATGGAGGATGGTGAGTGTGTTTGTGAGCGAGGGATGAAAAGGCAGGATAAAAGGGGAAATCGCCAGTCACTGTTGAACCGGTGTGAGTGAAGACCACTGCCAACATCGCCCTCAGTCTCTATGGACACCCCCCTCCACTGCGGCTGCTAGGAGGTATTGTGTGTGTTATAAATGGGATGCTGTTGATGGATGCTCAGCTTGGCTTCACAGAAACATCTGCAGAACTCGTTTTTGCATTAGCGTGCTTCTGATCTCGTGTCAGAGTAAAGCAACGGAGAATTCATTTGATTATAAATTCTCCACGCTCAAAATCACACATCCACGAGATAAACTGTAGCAGGTTACTGTCAGCAGACAGAAGTATTTCTTTCAACTCTTTGCTTTTTAACATTTCCTCCTGTCTCTGCCTAATGGGAACTGCACATGTAAATCACCACAGCTTTCAGAATCCCACCTCCCCAGAGTTACAGACTCCCGGCTCCGCATTTATGTCCGCTCAACCCCACCTCACCCTTACAATGACGCACTCGTTTATCTCTGCACATCGCTGTGCCTTTAGAGTGAAATACAGCAGGCTGGTGAGGCGGAAAAAAGACGTCATCCCGTATTAAGAAGGTCTTCCTGAACTTGGTTCCTGAATGAGGGAGACTTCCGTTCTTCTCTGAAAATTCTGCTAAACCTCGGCAGACGAATAGCGATTCCCGGATGGCCACAAATGTTATCCCGGAAAAAAAGAGAGAACGTGTGTGAAAAAGTGCTCCCAAAGCTTGCAAGCCAACCAAAGTATTGTCAAGGACCCCCAACATCTACAAAATGATTTTCTCCATTTAATAATCTCCCCTATTCCTAACACACACCACCCCAACCCTTCCCCACCTGGGCTGAAAATGTATAACTGCTCACCTCCCACCCGCTAACTCAGGGAAATGAGTTTTTGCCGGGTGATATTTCTGCGTAGGTAGTCGTGCATTTCCCACCCAGTACTCCTGACACTGGTTTTCTTCAACTGCTGCTCAAAGTAATGAGTGTTTTTTTTTTTTTTATTAGTCTCTGAGTTCCTAACCCTGGTTCTGGAGACCCCCCGACCCTTCAGATTTTAGCGTTTACCTGTTCTAACTCATCCTTGTCCTGCCAGGAAAGTCTTATTCATTATATTAGTGATTGAATCAGGTATGTTGGGAAACTTTATGCTTAATCTAGAATTTGAAGGTGATTTACCCAGTTCAAATCTAGGCAGCGAGGTTGTGGGTTTGAGTCCTAGGCCGTCACCATCTCTGCTCCCGGTTTGTCTGCTCCCTGCTACACTGTGTTCCATGCTTATGGATAACAGTGTGCCCTGCAGTGTCAGATACTACATAAGGATGTCTGTACGTCTTAGAAACACAAAAATAAAACTTGTGCAAGGCAGTTTAACATCTTTTTGGCATTTTAAGAGGAAACTAATGTAAATTTATTTGACTAGGAATGCACCAGTACCTCTCTTCCAATACCGTTACAGACCCTCACGTATCCTCTGATACAGAGCATTGATAGAATTGCTAACTTTGGGTATGAGACTACTTGATAAGCATCTATGAATCCATATATTACTATTATTATTCCAATGTTTTGAATGTTTTATTCGATATTTGATCAAAAGCGATTGGTGCAAAAGGTCAGGGCATCTCAGTTTAGCAGTTCAGATATTCCTGATCGCACACATTCTGTTTCCAGTTGCTAATTTCCTGACTTCTCTGCTAGTTTCCCTCACTGGTGGCGGCACATCGGAGCTGTTGAGAGTCATTCCCTCACTCTCTCTTCCTGGTGTGCAGCCAGGGTGTTCAGATGTGTCAATGTCGGAATGGCAAAAAAAAAAAAATTGCTTGTTTTGTGCAGGGGAGGCAGGCCCTGAGACTGTGCATTGGACAGACTAGAGGTAATTAGCTTAGCTGCTTCGTTGGTCAAGCCATCACAATCTATCAGTCAAGAACTGGAGACCTGTCACTCTGCCGTCCGCAATCAAGCAGAGCCAAACATCACCTCCTGCTGCTGTCTGTTTTCCCACCGTCAGCGGGCGAGGTTTTCAGTCAATAGAGACTGATTAGCGTCTCTCCACTTGAGGATCAGGTTAAATAACCAATCACAGCCGAGGAGCGGCCCATAGAAACCCAAAGTGAAGGCTGATTAGGGAAGGGTCAGTTTAAAATTTTCAACCCAGCAGCTTTAGTTCATGTCTCACGCAGGTCTGAGACGTCAAGGGGAAATTGGAGAGACGTGCTGAACGAAAGAGGGAATGAAAAAAAAAACGAGAGAGAGAAAGAGACTAAAATAGTGAGTTGCTGTTAAGAAAGAGGAGAGATAAAAAGAGTTAGAGGTGGAAAAGTGATGTGTCAGAAAAAGGAGAGAATCGGTGAGAAATAAAATGAGTGGAAGCGATGGATATAAATAGTGAGGTGAAGAAGAGAGAGTGCTGCATAGAAGAACGGCGTGGAAGAGTGGGAGATGTAGATGTAATTGGGGAGAGAGAAAGAGAGCGAGAGATTTATAAGGAAAGAGTGAGAAAAATATAGAGAAAAGGGAGGGTTATAAAAGAAATGTGAGAGAAGTAGATATGAATACAGAGATTGAAATTAGTTTGAGCAAGAACTTATACTCCTTACTGGACAGAAAAAGAACAGAGATACATAATTCACAGAACAAAGAACTGGTCAGAGTAATGTTGAATGAAAGAATAGAACAGAATAAAGTAGATCTGGAAAAAAGAAGTGCATATGAAACTGTTGGATGTCACATTTTATATATGATGTAGAATATGTTTATAGAATACTTCAGAATATTGCTTGAGACAGTTGGGGCAGTGGGTAGTGAAAGTGAAGTGAAAGTGACTAATTGTCAGCGTGAAACACAACACACAGTGAACCAAAACGAAATGTTTCCTCTGCATTTCACCCAACACGCGCGTGCAGATATTTACTGCACCCGGGGAGCTGTGTCGGGTCTGATCTGGGAATCGGACCCATGGCCTTTCAATCTTGGGGCCTAGTCCCTAACAACTAGGCCACCACTGCTCAAGTGCTGTCGCCTCACAGCAAGAAGGTCCTGGGTTCGATTCCTAGATGGGACGGTCCGGGTACTTTCTGTGTGGAGCTTGCATGTTCTCCCCGTGTCTGCGTGGGTTTCCTCCCATCGTCCAAAGACAAGCACATCAGGTGAAATGGAGATCTTGACTTGCCCCTTAGGTGTGTGTGTGTGTGTGTGTGTGTGTGTGCTTATTTGTGTGTCTGCGTCTGCTCTGTGATGGACTGGCAGCCTTTCCAGGGTGTCTCCCTGCCTTTTGCCCTGTTCTCCTGCACCACCCAGGACTCAGCACAAGCGGCTCAGAAAATGAGTGAGAGAGTAGAGTAGAGTGATCTTTTATCACTCTACTCTAGAGAGTTCAGAATAGAATAGAATAGAATGGAGAACATTGTGCAATATAATAGAATAAAATACGACAGCACAATA